>JAJOOS010004973.1:0-85467 GCA_029582725.1 Solanum chiquidenum
TTTTTTTTTTTGGATAAAATCAATATCGGATGAATCAAGTTAAAATTATGAATCTAAGTGTTAGAATTTTTCAACTTATTTGTTTGGATTTGAAGATCGAAAAGAATTTCAAAACTTTTTCTCACTGCGTGTAGCGCGGTTAAGTTTACTAGTTAAATTAATAACATTGATGATGATAGGGATTAAATATTGTCATCTTTGATATTTTTTCTTAATTTGTTTTTTTTAAAACAGTCTTTTGAAAAATTTTGATAAAAAACTCCCACAAATAAAATAAAAATGTGAGGCATAATTTCTTTTGAAAGAATAACTTTATTTCTGAGAAATTATTTTAATAAAAATATAAGTTAAAATGTTGACAAAATTTAATTAAAAATAAATACAAAATAAACATTAATTATAGACACAACAAAAAAGACAAAATAAAAGAAGAAAGAAATTAGTAAAATAAAGAAGTAGAAAGAAATAATGTCAGCAATAAATTTTAATGAAGTAAAGATAAATAAAAATATAAACTTTAAGTAAAGACACATAAAAAAATTAAGACAAAACAAAAAAAAGAATGAAATTAGTAGACTACTTATTCTTCTCCAAATTTGATAGGAATTTCATAAATAGATTGATTTTTTCTCCAAATAATTCTTCTTACCCTTTGAAACACTAATCACTCTTCCTACAAATTTCTCAACCAAAATGATTTTTTTTTCTCAATAGGCATCACCTATAGGAGGAATCAACATTCTTCCAAAGAGTCTTTAACTTTGAAGAGAAATTTTTGTTACATGAAATTTCTCCTTACACTTATATCTTCCAAAGGATCACAAGATACTCCTTCTTTCTCTCTTCGTAAAGCAATCACAAGGCTAGAAATTAGTTTGTCATCTCAGAGGTATAATCAACATTCTTTCAACAAGTTTTATTTTGAAGAAAAACTTTTGTTACATGACCTTTCTCCTTACATCAATATTTTCTGAAGGATCATGAATTAGTTGGACATCTCAGTAAAGGAATTTGATACTCATATATTCATTACATCATCAGAAGAAGAGATAAAGTGAAGGAATCCATTGTTGTTGGGTACAAATACTCTAATATTTTTATTTTATAGGCTAAGTAAATATAAATTGTTACTAAAAATAAAAAGTTTTAGTCTTTTCATCTTCCATTTACTTAAATGTGTATTAGTGTGAGGAAAGTTTTAAAGAAACATGATTAATTGGGTAGTGTATTTAAATGTTTTCAATTTTTAAGAATACAAATAAATAATAGAAATCAAAGATAAAAATATCAAAAAAAGGAGAAAAAAATAAATAGGAATGGAGGTCATATAGAGGTGTCACATCAGATTGTCTATATTCAGCTTTATATATATATATATAGAGAGAGAGAGAGAGAGATTAGTAAACTTAGCCGCGCGTAAGTGTGAACATATATTAAATTTATGAAATATTTTTTTGTTTTTTTATAAAATTAAAATATTAATAATATTCTCAATGACCTTTTTTGAACTTCAAATTCAAATAAATTATATTACAAATTTTAGTACTTAGATTTGTAATTTTGACTTAGATTCATGGGATATTAATTTTATCGAAAAAAAAAGAAGAAAAATAATCATTAAATTAGCACCATCTAACACTTCTTCTTTTTTTACGTTAGAGTTGTAATAATTGAATATTTATGAATTTAATATCCATTTAAATGCATTCTTCGATAGAGTTATTATATTATAATAATAAATAAAAAATAAGATTTAACCGAAGAAAAAAAGGAAGGAATATATACACTTTATAATAGATAAATAAAACAAAGGTTTGCTTCTACTAAAATTATGTTATTTTCTAATGTAAATACATAAGATATAGAGCTAACATGCAGATAAGCGTTAAAAATAGTAGATCAAATTAAAAGTTTGCTTTATCAGCTCATGAATATACCACATTCAACAGTTTGAGAAGTTAATCTAATAGGACTCGAATTCCTACCTAAAAAATGTTAGTACTTTTAAGTAGATTTTATTATCCGGCCCATCTCTCTTTGCCTAATCACAAACATCTCTATCATAATATATTAAATAATTCTTTTAATAATATAAATTAATAAAAGTGAACAGAAAAATACTATTTTTATATGCTTATAATAATTAGTAACGTAATGGCTTATTACATTACAAATACAATACTTGTCTTACTTAAATAGTAATAAATCTAACCGTCTAAGTACATTTTTATAAGGTAATTAACAAAATAAACTTTTAAAGTTCTATATTTAAGTTGCTTTAAATAAAATTAAAAAAGGTAAAACAAAAGTAACGTAACTTAGTATTCTATATTTGTTTTCTTTCCTTTTTATGTCTATTATTTACTTAATTTTTAGATTTCTCTTTCTCTTACCTTTTTCTTTTTATTTTCTTCCACTTAACTCAATATCTTTTTTATATTATTTTGCAATTAGTCATATCTACCTCCTTATTTTTCTCCGATTGACACGCTAAATTTACTCTCTATTTTAAAAAATAATAATTATAAACTTGTTTTTTTTGTAAATAACTCTTTATATCCTGTTAATATCGAATAGTCCTCATATTTTGTAAATCAAAAGAGCAAAAAGAAAAAACTCACATTTTGTGGTGATTATTATTCTCATGAATTTTCGGTAGGTTGAGCTCCTTCCAGAAATAAGATTGAATACATATTTTGTTAGATTTTGTAATAATTTATATTGTATATATTCTAATTTCTAATGAATTCATTTATACAGATAAATTTTAATTTTAATTTTTTAATTCATGTGAGGTGGTAAATTTCTCTTGCAATAATTCTTCAATTTCGTATTGATCTTCAGATATGTGTTCTCCTCTCATGCCTGATTTTATACTTTATTATTAATTGATTGCAATAAGTTCTTTATAATTGTTACATAATTTCATTTTCTATTACAACAATAAAACTATTTTTTGTTTAAACTCTTCATTGTCCTCTTTAATGGTGTGTTAATGGATGAATAAGAGGAGTTTAGTATATTATAGTTAAAGAAATGAAGGAAAAAGTCCAAAAAATTAAGAAAAAAACATTAAGAACAGGAGTAATAATAATAGAAATGTATATATAGAGATGTCATCTCATCTCATCTACGTTTAGCTTTATTAAATTTTATTAAATTAAGAAAATTTTAGAATTATTTATTGAAACAGATTTGTCTTTTGTCACAATCTTAAGAATACTCTAGGAACGTAATGCCCTATGAAGTTGATCCTTTTTCTCATAGTCTTGGCAATAATGGGTGAGAAGTTGTGGAAATTTAAGTATAGGAGAACAATAAGTTAATTTAAACGTTTTATTTTCGTGGGGAACTAATAGATGATAAGTTTTTTATAACTAATAATATAATTAAATAAGTATAAAGTCAATAGTAATGAGATTATTACTCCCTCTGTCTATTTTACTCGTCCATTATATTAAAAATAATTGTCCAACAATTCAATTTGAAAAACTAAGAGATAATTTATCCTTTGTTTATTTTATCTTTGATGGTAAATACGAGTATTTGATAGCTAATACATTTTTTAAAACATTAAATTTAATATATTCAAAAGATAATAGTAATTATTTTTAATTTCTTAAGGTGTGTGCTAAATCGATAGTGAATAACTATTGTTGGACAAAGAGAGTATTAAATGAAGAACTATGCATGATTTTGCACATTTGTTATGAATATTTTCCTGTGATCTTTTCATTAATTAGCCACGTACAATTCAAGAAGACTTTGAATTATTCGTAATTATAATTATTAATAATTACAACATTTTATTTAACTATATTTAACATAGTTAATAGAGTTAATTGGGTTTATTATATAAATTTAAAAAAAAATAGAAAAAAAAGGCCGAAAAATGAGAAAAAATAAATGGTGTTCTAGGCTATATATATATATATATATCCAGAATTGATTGGCAAGTCAACTGTATTTCATGATCTGTAAAAAGTAAAATTTCATGCTTAAATAAATTTGTGACATATTGTATCAAAATATATTCACTTGAGGCACCAAAGTAAAAAGCTATTAAAGTTTATGTTCGCACAATCTGATTATTCAAAGAAAATTGAATTGTAGTCATATTCGGATCAAACAAATGAGATAAAATATACTGAAAATAATAGCAAGTCATCAACAAAATATGTAAAAAGAAAATTAAAATGAATTGTTACGTACATTTCTTGACTTCTTCTGCTCAATGCTTCTACAAATTTCCTGAACATGAAATTGGAGGAATTTATATATTCTCTAATACTCTCTAATCTTTACACAAAAAACTATAAAGCTGGGGAAATTGAAAAGCCAAAGGTCTGATTATTAATTAACATTATTTGGTAGTGTAGTACGTGGGATGAAGCAGTTATTTGGGCTTTATTAGAAACTGTTATTACGCGGACTTACTGTTAGCATTAATAATGTTTGTTATTGGCGTTACTGTTAGTTATCCATAGTATGTTTTGTTAGGCTTTTTAAATTTATTTAATTAATAAATTATGAATTTTAAAATGCAAAAAAAGGAGAAAAATAATAAATAAAAATGCTGGCTATAGAGAGGTGCCACATCACCTTCTCTATATTCAACTTTAAATATATATATATATATAGATTTGAAAAATCAATTTTCGTGGGAGAAAGCAATATACACTCATTATAATATTCAGTGGGAAGTGCTGGAGTGTGTTCCTTGTAATAATACTGGGATGAAGCTTTTACTTTATTTTATTTTATCTTTTTGATGTTGTGTTCTGTGTTTGATATCCTTGGAGCCTGATTAATCCGGGTTCGCATCGCGTGGGACTCGTTTGAGGAAAGTGTTTTCTGTTAAGAGTTTTTTCCACTATTCTTTTAGTGTTAGTTTTGTTGTCATTGTCACTTCTACATGATATTACTATTAAGACTTGTTCTCTTTCTTTTTTCCCTTTTCCAATTTCAATTTATAAAGTTTAGCACCAACTAAAAGGAAAAAAAGAAAAGAAATAACAAGAAAGCAACTTTTAGTTGATATGTGAATTATTTTGTGATACTCAGTGAATTGTTGGATTTGAGGGAAGATGGCTACAAAACAGAAGTTGAAATAACATTACTAAGGACAACGTTTACTCGAGGTTTCTATCCTAATGTAACCAAGGTGACCTTGACCTCTTCAACTTATAATCGAGAGAACTTGCTTTGAGCTTATTGAATACTAGTTTCTGAGCACGCGCTTGTCTGTGTAATCCTTATGAGTATATTAGTTTTTTTAAAAATAAATCTTATTAAATAACATGATTTGAGTTCTTTTTTAAAAAATGTGTCTAATAGAGGTTTCTTACTTAATCTCACTATTAACTATGATACTCCAATTTCATGACCTCCAAGTGAATGCACTGAGATAATGATATGAGAAGTTCATAAAATAAACTCTATTTATAAGTCAAAAAATGAGTTTGTAAAGCAAAAGGGAAAAGATAACAGCTCGCCAAATTAAATCCGTTGATAGTGTTAAAAGTTCCTTTTTGTTGGTAGAATAGTGTTAGAAGATCAAAAGATTGCATGAGATGAATCCTATGTAAACCGTAGTGCAATATTAATGTTTCATCAAATTTAAGCTTGATATGAGATTATTTACTTTATGTATAATTATAATGGATGTGTACAAAATATTATATTAATTTTTTATCCACGAGCACTTTAAACTAATTATTTAATTATAAATATTAAAAATTAAGGTGCAAAAAGTCTTATTATTTATAGTTTGAAAATCATAATATTGATAAACATACTACTATTTTTTTTATAGAATTTAATTGTCTCTTCATACATGACTTGTATGTTTCACCTTTTTTTTTTCAACAAAAAAATGAGTAAACATTCTATCAAATTCATTCTTAAAGGTGAAAGTTAATATACATGTAAAATTAAAAGTACAAAAAAACAAAAAATAAGAAGAAAGAAACCCATGAGCAAGACAATTAGGTTTGCTATGCTCTTTAATGAAAACTGAAATAAAAATTAACGTAACAAATAGTGTAACGACCTATTCCCGTCGTTATAGAAAATCCAACGGGGGAAAATTTTGGGCCGGAAAACTTTTTCGTAGTAACTTGGGATTTCCTAGCCTGGTCCAAAATTGGACGAAATCCGAGTCATATGAGTCTAGGGAAATCTGGTAATGATTGGGTGATTTAATAAGGAATTTGATTGTATGAGTAGATAGCTAAGACGTTAAGAAATCCGTAAGACTTTACGGAATCGAATTCGGGCGAGTAGAACTCCCAAAACTGATATTAGCGTGAAAGGGTATTTTCTGAGTGTCATGCAACGAAGATGTGTTGTGAAATGGGAGTTCGAAACTCTTAAATTGACTCACTGGTTCCGTGCAAGCTGTTGTGGCGGGATTTTCCCGCTAGGGTGGAGCCGTTGTGGCGGGTTGGGGCCGCCATAGCGGGCCAGTCGTGACTTAAGTCGGAAATAAACCCCAAAAATGTTTTATTCTGCACTTTTCAACTTTGACAGCTAGGAGACGACCCCAGGTGTTTTCTTGACAGTTTTCCACCATTCTTGAGGCTAAAGGTAAGGTTTTCACTCCCCAAATCCATTTTTCGATCCGTAGAACTTAGTTTCTTGGGTGATTATCAATGAGGGAGGGTTTTTTTATTTGGGAATTATGGTGGAAAAAGCCCTAATCTGGGTATGGGGATCAAGGGTTGACCTAGGGTTACTAGTATTGATTATGATTCGGGTAATTAGGTCTTGTTTATTGATCCTCGCGTTATATTGATTGTTTGTAGACCAAGAACAAGCGGAAAGAATCCGGAAAGGGAAGAATCAAGTTTCTTAGGGGATTCAAGCTTTGTTCAAGATAGGTGATGGTTGTGATTTCATGTTGGTGTGATATATGTTAGTAATTACTTCGTTTTAATGCATGTATGTATGCAAATGTTGCATTATTGACCACACTAATCGTAAATGAGTATGAATGAAGAATTGTATGCCATGAATCAGCTCTTGATTGTATGATTATGAGAATGTACATTGTGATTGTGATTGTGGCTTGTTGAATGGATCGGGTGTTACGTTCCAACACACTAACTTCGATCGAGTGCCACGTTCCAGCGCATATATGGGATCGGATGTCACGTCCGTCACACTAACTTGGATCGGGTACCACGTATCGGTACACTAACAGTTTGGGTATGGGTTCCATGACAGTACCATTGACTTGACATAACTGTATATCTTGAGAATTGTGAAATTGTACGTTGTTCGTAAGTGATAATTGATATTGTATATGTTCAGTGTATGCATGTTTACTATTGTTGTGATGACTTATATATTTTTCACCTATTGGGATAGCCGCGTGATCCTACAAGTACACTGTGTCGTGTTTTTGGGTGAGCTGTTTAGTTTGGGTTGTAATAATGGTTCTCCTACTAGAGGGTTAGTGTGGGTGCCAATCACGATAGTCTGGGTCGTGACAAAGTTGGTATCAAAGCCCTAGGTTTGTTGATCTCGATGTACCAAAATGAGTCTAGTAAAGTCTTGTGAAACGGTACAGAGACGTCTGTACTTTTCTTCGAGAGGCCATAGGACTTTAAGAAATCTCTCTATTTTCTCTTGTCTCCTTTCATGCTATAACCTGGTTCCAATTGATATCTGGTGATCTAAATTGGTATACAATCTCCTTCACTCTTCTATCTGCAAATGGTTAATACTCGCTTCAACGGTGTCAGGCCCGTAGCTCCCGTCAATGAGCCCGCTGAGGAGTTCGAAGTAAGAGGTCGCGGTTGAGGCAGGGGTAGAGGAAGATCAAGGGGTAGAGGTCGAGGAAGGGTAGCACCTACTAGGGATGGAGCTCCGGTTGATAATGCTCCCAGAAATGAGAATCCTCCTACGCATCATGAAGAGATAGAGTAGAACGTTGAGGTTGAGAATGAGGGGGATGTTGGACAAGAGGAAGAGGTGCAAGCTGAGACTACAGGTATCCCTCCCTTAGACCCGGTGTTAGCTCAACAGATCATGTCGTTTTAGAAAGGATTGGTTGGTCTTGGAGTGTTTCCCTCTGTTCAAGCAACTCAAGCTCCCGCCAATCCCCCTATTGATGTCACTGCTTCCAAGGTGGGTGGAACTGTAGGTATTGATGCCTTCTTCCGTCATTTGTTGGGTCCTGTTATGATTGGTAATGAGCATGAAATGTTGACTAAGTTCTTGAAATTGAAACCGTCGGTGTTCCATGGTTCTGAGAGTGAGGACGCCTATGAGTTCATCTTGGATTGTTATGAGAGGCTTCATAAGTTAGGAATTGTCCATCAGCATGGAGTAGAGTTTGTGACTTTTCAACTTCAGGGCGAGGCTAAGTAATGGTGGAGAGCTTATGTGGAATGCAGATCTTCCATTTTACCCCCAGTCACTTGGACCCAGTTTCATGCTTTGTTCTTGTAAAAGTATGTGCCCCGGACTTTGAGAGATCGCAAGAAAGATGAGTTCATGGCTTTTGAGCAAGGTGGTATGTCAGTGGCTGCTTACGAGGCTAAGTCCCATTGGTGACTACTGAGGAAGAGAGGATCCGCCTATTTGTTGAGGGACAAAGTTCTGAGTTGCAGGTATTGTTTGTTCATATGACCTCTGTAGGAAAAAGCTTCAATGAGGTAACATATTTTGTGAAGAAAGTGGAGGGGGTGAGGCGAGACGGTCAGGCTAAGGCATTGTCTAAGAAAGCCAAGAATTCAGGTAACTTTCAGGGTTCTTACTCCAAAGGTTAAGGGAGGCCGACACTTGCAACCCGGCCAATTCAGTTTGCTATGCCCGCTTCTACATGTAATGAATCGGGAACTCCACCTCAGAATTTGATTCAGGATAGCCAGGGAGCCACACCTTCGGCGGGCAGCAGACCATCTTTTGAGCACACTTGTTATAATTGTGGAGAACCTAGGCATATGAGGAGAGATTGTCCCCACCCGCACATGTTGGATTCTGTGCATCAGTAGACTAGAGCAGTGTTACCCGTGGGAAATGGTAATAATGGTCGAGGACATCCATAAAATGGGCGAGGAGGAATTCAGCGAGGCCGTGGAGGTAGGAGAAATGGTACTGCAGGCAGAGGTACAGTGCAGCTAGGCAGGGAAGTCGCCAGTCATGATGATAAGGCTTAGTGTAATGACTTTCCGGGCAAGACTAAGGTGGAGGCGTCTGACGCAGTGATCACATATACTATTCTTGTGTGTGACCGGATGGCTAATGTGTTGTTTGATCCAGGTTCTACTTATTCTTATGTGTCCGTTCAGTTTACCTTGGGATTCGGTATGATTTGTGATGTACTTGATGCCCATATCCATGCTTCTACCCCAGTTGGAGAGTCTGTCATAGTCACCCATGTCTATCGTGCTTACCTATCTTGTTTATGGGTTTGCACACTTGGGCTGATTTGGTGATATTGGATATGACTGACTTTGATATAATCTTAGGCATGACTTGGTTGTCCCCCTATTATGTTGTGTTAAATTGTAATATGAAATATGTGACTCTAGAGATCCCCGGTAAAGAAAAATTAGAGTGGTACAAGCCTAAACTACCTACGATCATATCCTCCATTCGGTCTAGGAAACTGGTAGGGCAGGGTTGTCTGGCTTATTTGGATCATATTCGGGATGTTGAGGTTGAGTCTCCCTCTATTGAGTCTATTCATGTGGTGTCAGAATTTAGAGAAGTGTTTCCTACTGATTTGCCTGGTAGGCCTCCAGATAAAGACATAGATTTCTGCATTGATTTGGAACCTGGTACCCGCCCCATTTCCATCCCTCCGTATCGTATGGCCCCGACAGAATTAAGAGAGCATAAGGCTCAAATACAAGAACTTCATGATAAATGTTTTATTTGTCCGAGTGCTTCACCGTGGGGTGCTCTAGTCTTGTTTGTTAAGAAAAATGATGGTAATATGAGGATGTGTATAGATTACCGACAATTGAATAGGGTCACCATTCGAAACAAGTAACCATTGTCTGGGATAGATGATCTTTTTGACCAGTTGCAAGGCGCATCGATTTTCTCTAAGATTGATCTAAGGTCTGGTTACCATCAGATAAAATTTAGGCCTGAAGATATACCAAAAATAGCATTTAGAACCCGCTATGGGCACTACGAGTTTCTAGTTATGTCGTTTGGGTTGACAAATGCGCCTGCAACTTTCATGAGTTTGATGAATGGTGTTTTCAAACCCTTTCTTGATTCGTTTGTGATAGTATTTATTGATGACATTTTGGTTTATTCGAAAAGTGAGGAAGAGCATGCCGACCATCTTCGTATTGTTCTGGGTGTTCTTGGGAAATAAAAGTTGTATGCAAAATTTTCTAAGTGTGAATTTTGGTTGACATCGGTTGCCTTTTTGGGGTATGTAGTTTCAAAAGAAGGGGTAATGGTAGATCCCCAAAAGATTAAAGTGGTTAAGAATTGGGTTCGGCCTAGCTCTGTAAATGAGGTTAGGAGTTTTGTGGGGCTCGCTAGCTACTATCGTCGATTTGTGAAGAACTTCGCTTCTACTGTCACAGATTTGACAAATTTGACCAAAAAGGAGGTACCTTTTGAGTGGACTGAAAAGTGTGAAGAGAGATTTCAAAAGGTCAAGACTCTTTTGACCACTGCACCTATTCTAGCATTACCGATTGAAGGTAAGGATTTTATAGTTTATTGTGACGCTTCACATTCGAGTTTGGGTGTTGTATTGATACAGGATAAGAATGCCATAGCATATGCATCGCGGCAGTTGAAAGTGTATGAGAGGAATTACCCAACACATAATTTAGAGTTGGCAGCGGTAGTGTTTGCTCTTAAGATATGGCGGCATTACCTTAATGGTGTTAAGTGTGAGGTATTTACTGATCATCGTAGTCTGCAACATGTTTTCACTCAAGAGGACCTGAATTTGAGACATACTTAAGGATTATGATGTTACCATTCAATACCATCTGGGCAAGGCTAATGTGGTGGCAGACACACTAAGTCGGAAGGCGGTAAGTATGGGTAGTCTAGCTTGCTTGAGTGTATCCAAGCGACCTTTGGCTAAGGAAATTCAGACCTTGGAGTCTAAGCTCATGCAATTGGGCATCTGAGAGAAAGGTGGGGTGTTAACTAGCATTGAAGTAAGGGCCACGTTCATTGAGGAGATCAAGGCCAAACAGTTTGAGGATGAGCAATTGAAGGAACTCAGAAATAAAACAGTGTCGCACAAGACACCACTCTTGATGCGGGAGGTGTGCTCAGTTTTAAAGGAATGATTTGTGTTCCTCGAGTAGATGAATTGATTCAGAAATTATTGACAGAATACCATGGTTCGAGGTATTGCATTCATTCGGGTGTGACCAAGATGTACCGAGATTTGAAGCAACTTTATTGGTGTCCGAGCATAAAGAAAGATATAGCGAAATTTGTGGCTAAGTGTAAAAATTTCCAACAAGTAAAATATGAGCTTCAAAGGCAGGCAACTTTGCTTTAGACAATGCCAATTCTAGAATAGAAGTGGGAAAGGATAGCGATGGACTTCGTGGTTGGTCTTCCCAAGACTTTGGAGAAGTTTGATTATATTTGGATAGTGGTTGACATATTGACTAAGTCAACCTATTTTATTTCGGTCCGAATAGATTATAATGCTCAACACTTGGCTAAAGTTTATGTAAAAGAGATAGTAAGGCTGCACGGGGTGCCCCTTTCTATCATCTCAAATCGTGGTATGCAATTCACATCCTAGTTTTGGAGGAAATTACATGATGAATTTGGCACACAAGTCACTTTTAGTACAACTTTCCATCCACAGACGGACGGACAGTCAGAGAGGACTATTCAAGTTTTAGAAGTGTGTTGAGGGCATGTGTGATTGATTTTGGAGGGCATTGGGATAAGTTCCTACCGTTGTGTGAATTCTCCTATAATAATAGTTATCACTCCAGCATAAATATGACATCGTTTGAGGCACTCTATGGGAGGGGTTGTAGATCACCCATAGGATAGTTTGAGGCTGGAGATGTGAAACCTTTGGGGGTTGATTTAGTGAAGGATGCTCAAGATAAGATGAGGACTATTCAAGCTAAGCTTTTAATAGCCCAGAGTAGACAGAAAAAGTATGCGAACCATAAGGTAAGATACATGACATTTCAGACTAGGGAGAAAGTTCTTTTTAAGGTATCACCTATGAAAGGGGTGATGAGATTTTGCAAGAAGGGCAAGCATAGTCCTCGATTCATTGGTCCATTTGAGATTCTCGATTGTGTAGGGCCAGTGGCTTATAGATTGGCTTTACCTCCTAACCTATCGGGAGTTCATCCAGAATTTCATGTGTCCGTGTTATTATGGTGATGGGGATTACATCATAAAATGGGACTCAGTTGTGTTGGACAAAGACCTTCAGTATGAGGAGGAATCGATTGCAACTCTTGATCGCGATGTCCGAAAGTTGAGAACCAAGGAGATTAAGTCAGTGAATGTTCAATGGAAGCATCGTCCAGTTGAGGAATCTACTTGAAAAATCGAGAAGGACATGTAAGACAAGTATCCCAGTTGTTCATTGAGTCAGGTACTACTCCATTCTTGCTTTAGCCATTTTTCCTAGTTTGTCACTTCGGGACGAGTGATGGGTAAATTAGTATCTATTGTAACGACCACTTCCCGTCATTATAGAAAAGACAACGGAGAAAAAATAAAATATATAAGGTCGGAAAACTTTTTCGTAGTAACTTGGGATTTCCTAGCCTAGTCCAGAATTGGATGAAATCGGAGTCATGTGAATCTAGGGAAATCTGATAATGATTGGGTGATTTAATAAGGAATTTGATTGCATTAGTAGATAGCTAAGACGTTAAGGAATCCGTACGACTTTACAGAATCGAATTCAGGTGAGTAGAACTCCTGAAACTGATCTTAGCGTGAAAGAGTATTTTCTGAGTGTCATGGGACGAAGGTGTGTTGTGAAATGGGAGTTTGAAACTCTTAAATCGACTCAATGATCCCGTGCAAGACGATGTGGCGGGTTGGGGCCGCCATAACGGGTCAGTCGCGACTTAAGTCGGAAATAAACCCAAGAAATATTTTATTCTGCACTTTTTCGACTTTGAGAGCTAGGAGACGACCCGAGATGTTTTCTTGACAATTTTCCACCATTTTTTAGGCTAAAGGTAAGGTTTTCACTCCCTGAATCCATTTTTTAATCCGTAGAACTTAGTTTCTTCGATAATTATCGATAGGGGAGGGTTTTTTATCTGGGAATTATGGTGGAAAAAGCCCTAATCTGGGTATGGGGATCAAGAGTTGACCTAGGGTTGCTAGTACTGATTATGATCCAGGTAATTAGGTCTTGTTTATTGATCCTCGCGTTATATTGATCGTTTGTAGACCAAGAACAAGCAGAAAGAATCCGGAAAGGGAAGAATCAACTTTGTTAGGGGATTCAAGCTTTCTTCGAGGTAGGTGATGGTTGTGATTTCATGTTGGTGTGATATATGTTAGTAATTACTTCGTTTTAATGCATGTATGTATGCGAATGTTTCATTATTGATTACACTAATTGTAAATGAGTATGAATGAAGAATTGTATGCCATGAATCAACTCTTGATTGTATGATTATGAGAATGTACATTGTGATTGTGGCTTGTTGAATGGACTGAGTGTTACGTTCCAATACACTAACTTGGATCGGGTGCCATGTTTCGGCGCATATATGGGATCGGGTGTCACGTTCGGCACACTAACTTGGATCGGGTACCACATACCTGTACACTAACAGTTTGGGTATGGGTTCTATGAGAGGACCATTGACTTGACATGACTGTATATCTTGAGAATTGTGAAATTGTACGTTGTTCGTAAGTGATAATTGATATTGTATATGTTCGGTGTATGCATGTTTATAATTGTTGTGATGACTTATATATGTTTCACCTATTGGGATAACCGTGTTATCCTACCACTACATTGTGGTTGTGTACTGATACTGCACTTGCTCTTTATTTATTGAGTACATGGCATCTTCAGACGGCTACTGACAGACCTCATTTAGAAGACCAGTGTTCGACTCGAATTCAAGGGTGAGCCAGTTCTTCCGGGTTGCCATGAGTTCTCATTTTGTTTATGTCCACATTTTCGGACTTAGACTAGTTCGTTAGATTTTCTTATGTTTAATTGGGTTGTGCCCATTTTTTTTTACTTATGATCCTTGTTAGAGTTTTGGTACATTGACTTTCAGGTTCTAGGCGTTATTTCCGCAATCTTTTGATTAAGACTTTTGAAGTTTATGGGAACTCTATTTTTTTTCTTTAGCATTTAAATCTGCTTCCGTAACTTTAAATGCCTTAGTTTTTGGGTGAGTTGTTTAGTTTGGGTTGTAGTAATGGTTCTCCCACTGGAGGGTTAGTGTGGGTGCCAATCACGATTGTCTGGGTCGTGACAAATAGTCTATATTTGAGCATACAAAAAAAATTGAAATTAAAGCAAGTTGCTACAAATAAAAAATTCAACTATATAAAGAGAGATAGAAAAGTCTCATTATAATTATAATTACTACAAACAAGAATAAAACTAATACATCAAGCCCCGATGCTTCAATAACTGAAATCTTGTCTATTCCCATGATTGTATAAGGGAGATCTCACAACTTTCACAACAAATTGTGACATTATTTCACCGATTTAGAGCTCCAACACACAAAAAATAGTAGTAGTAAATAAAAGTCTTCCTTGGAAAGGTTAAATTTATAGAACAAAAATTGTAGTAATATGAAAAGTTACATGAAAATTTGAAAGGTCAAATACTATTAAAATAATTATTAAAAAGATAAAGCATGAAAATTAATTTTAAAAGATACATGTATCTACTTTAATTTCTTATCTTGAAGGAATAATTACTCATTTGTATTTTATTTTTATTTGTGTGAGAAATTTGAAAGGTCAAGATTAAGAAATGAGAATTAGAAGATTAAATATATGAAAATTATAAAAGTTAATTCTTAAGTGAATATGCATGCGTAAAAAAATGATGTAATTAATTATTTTTTGAAAAAAATAAATAGATGACATGCACTTTAGATAAGGTAGCAAAACAATTATTAGCCAGTTTTGTATGTTGTCATAAATGAATAATTTAGATTTTATTTAAAAAAACTTATTTCATGTTTTAATGCTGAATAATTTAGATTTTAGACTTTATTAGAAAAAACTTATTTTTTGTGTTAATGGTATTATTGTAGTAACTCAACTTTGTAGGGTTATTTTGATATTTGAACTTTTAACTTTTTTTGTTCCCACTTTTAGTAATACTAGTTTTGACGCACGTTTGTTGCACGTGAATATCAAACCATGTACTACACTATATTTAAAAATAATGTTAATATTATTAAATTAAAAAAATTAAGTACGCAATTATAAAATGAATGATAAAGTATAAGTTTCTATGAGTAGTGGATGTAAACTATCTTATGATTACTACTGAAAGTTAGTCACTCTTAAAATATCTTAGTTACACCTCTTAATTAAATATATTTTCTTCTCCCTCCCCCATAGTTCATTACTTAGTTATTATTGTATTGTTGGAGTTCTTACTTTTGATATAATATAATATAAATAAGTACTAATATAAAATATAGAAGATATATTAAATTGGATGTTTTTAATTGGATTATTTTATAAATTTAACATTCACGCTAGGGAGTGTTCAAATTCACTAAACTTTGAGATTGTCAACGTCTATAAATCAAACTTGAGTTTTTAAGAAGAGAAGAATATAAAACATAAAAAAAATCATAGTTTAAAAATGTGAGAAAACCCCTCCATTTATAGTTAACAAAGGGTAGTCTGAGCATGTGCATATTTTTTCTTATCATAAAAGTCACAACCCTATGGAAAGGTCACAACTCATCAGAAAAGTCACAACTCTTTGGAAAAGTCGTAATCATTCCATGTGAAATGATGTCTTCGTTTAATATAAATAAATAAATATAATATAATATAATATAGAATATAGAAGATATACTAAATTGAGTATTTCAAGAATAAGAAGAACAATGAAAAACTTTGTAAAACTGTGGCTAAAAAAATTGTGGAAACCCCGCTTTTTATAGCCAATAAGGGTAGTGTATGAAAAAATGCTTATTGTGCCTTACCAAAAAAGAAGTCACAATCCTTTAGGAAAGTCACAACCATTCAAAAAGTTCACAACTCATCGAAAAAAGTCATAACTCTTTAGAAATGTCACAACCCCTCAGAAAAGTCACAACTCTTCGAAAAAGTTGCAGCCCTCTAGAAAAGGCACAACCCTTCAAAAAAGTCACAACTTATCAGAAAATTTACAACTCTTTGAAAATGTCACAACTTTTCAATGTGAAAAGGTTTCTGCTTTTCGTATAATATAATATAAATAAATAAATAAATATAATATCATACAAAATATAGAAGATATATTAAATTTGGTGTTTTATGTTGGGAGTATTATAATAATTTAACATTTAAGTTAGGTATTACATCTTTTAGGTCAGTATAGATATCGATAAAAAGAATAGATATAGATTTGGCTAATTTTAATTTAACATGAAATTTTAAAAAATAAAGATGACTTTTAATAAGGATATGTAGAATATATAAAAATGTCTTTTAACTTTGTGGTCTTAAAGGTGCCCCCCACAAGAAAAAAGAACATTTTGTATTAAACTAAATAAAAATAAAAGTACAACAAATAAATTTGAAACGGAGGAGTTCCAATTAAATCTAGTTTGGACTCTTCAAATAAATTTCTGATCAAATCTTTTTTCTCCAACAGTTTGGGATTTACACAGCTTGAACACCAAGTTGTAGTTTTACAATAGAAAATCATTGAACTTCTTGTCAAGTAGAAGTTGTTGCAAAAGTATATTTATGGCTATGAAAATGAGACATATTAATTATCTAGATAGTCTTCTCGTTTGAAGTTGAGTTTTTCCATTATCCTTGTAGCATCAATTTTTGTTGATCTGTCTATTTTACCCACAAAAATATTGGAATTGCATAATTGAACAACTCTCACTATCTTCCCTTTTTTAAGAAAAAGAAGAATACTAAACTTACAAATTCGTAGTTTAAAGTGTGAGAAAACCTCTCTATTTATAGACAACAAAGGGATATAGATTTTTCTAATTTTATTTTGACATGATATTTCAAAAAATAAAGAAGAATTTTAATTTAAGGATATGTAGAATATATAAAAATGTCTTTAACTTTGTGGTCTTAAAGATGCGCCCCCACCCACCAAAAAACAAAGAACATTCTATATTAAATTGAATAAAAATAAAAGTACAACAAATAAATTTGGAACAGAGAAGTACCTATGAAATCTAGTTTGGACTCTTCAAACAAGTTTTTGGTCAAATGTTTTTTCTCCAACAGTTTGAGACTTACAAAGCTTGAACACCTAGTTGTAGTTTGTGTAATAGAAAATCATTAAACTTTTTGTCAAGTAGAAGTTTCTTTAAAAATATATTTATGACTATGAAAATGAGTACATATTAATTATCTAGATAGTTTTCTTGTTAGAAGTTGAGTTATTCCATTCTCCTTATTGCATCTATTTTTGTTGATTTGTCTAGTTTACCGACAAAAAATATTGTAATTGTATAATTGAACAACTCTCACAATCTTCCTTGTTTTAAGAAGAAGAATAGAAAACATACAAAATTTATAGTTTAAAAGTGTGAGAAAACCTCTCTATTTATAGACAACAAATGGTAGTATGGAAATGTGTTTATTTTGCCTTACCAGATAAGTCACCACCTTCTGAAAAATCACAACTTTTTAGAAATGTCATAACTCATTGAAAAAGTCTTAGCTCTATAAAAAAGTAGCAATCCTTCAGAAAAGTCACTACCCATAAATGTGAAAAGGTGTCAGCTTTTAATATAAAATAGAACAAATAAATAAATAAAATATAAAATATAAAATATAGAATATATACTAAATTGAGTGTTGTATGTTAGGAGTATTATAGTAATTTAACATTAAAGTTAGAGAGTTCATGTTTTTAAGGAAGTATAGATAAAGTTAGAGAGTTCATGTTTTTAAGGAAGTATAGATACAAGCCCTCAGAACGTGCGTTGCAAAAAATTATTTGAGTACCCAAAAAAAAATAAGGGACTATCTATATAGGGTAAAACTCAAACTTGATAGATTCGCAAAAACGAAAGGTTAGACGTGAATAAGAGATCGATGCCACAATGTGAGCCCACCTAGCTCCGAAGATGCATCACCAGATATGAGACACAAATCAGATAAGGTAAGTTTGAAGTTCAACCATTACAAGAAAGTTCAGGATTAGTGTCAATTGTTACAGAGTAGCAATAATGAGTATGAATAGGTTTTATTAACTATAGTTTTAAACATTAGCGGCTAAATATAGTTATTTCCTTAATCTGTCCTTTTTATCTGCTAACTTTTTAAGCAGTTCTGAGAAAATCGATAGTTAATTACTATTTACTGCTAATGGTATTGGTTCATATTAGGTTTAAGTTGGTTTTCACAATACGTGGGAGTACAAAATATTAGTCTAACTCCTATGAACAAATAAGACATTTCCTTTTTCACGATTGATTTGCTTATTTGCGGAAAAAAATTAAGAGCAATTTATCCAAAAAAAAAAAAAATTAAAAAAACTATAAAGAATCCAAGAAATGTAATGAATTTTTTCATTCACATTTGGTACTTACATCACTTCAATAATTATATGTCACTTCAAATACTCAGTTATCAACAAAGTATAGTAATTAATTATATTTATCCCAAGTTAAGATCTAATTAATGATAGATTAGTATAATTTGAGATAAATACAAGATGCTCTACTAAGGAAAATAATTTTCCCAAAAAGGATGAAATAGATGAAGGTGAGCCTCTATAAGAAATGTTGAATTCAGAAGATCAGGTAATGTCGTGAGTCATACATGATAACTCAATGGATCAAGGAATGATTCCTGGTCCAAGTAGGAGTTATGAATCCAAAAATCCTATTGAGGAATCTGAACTTCAATCACATAAGTATACAAGAAATGGTATACCTAAACGATATTATGGGATTAAGGATTATATTTTCTTGGTATCTCCTACAGAATTGGATGAACCTAATTCTGTAAGTGAGGCTTTATCAAGCCCTAAAAAGGATGAATGGTTAAAAGCGGGAAAAGAAGAATTAGAGTCCATGAAAATCAACAAAGTATGGGATCTAGTTGATTTTGCTAAGGAATGTAAAACTATTGAGAATAAATGGTTTCTCAAGGGTAAACACAAATTGGATGGGTCAATAGAAAGACACAAAGCACGATTGGTAGCAAAGGATTTTACTCAAAAAATTGGAATAGACTATGAGAAAACTTTTTCACCAGTTGTGAAGTTTACCTCCATACAATTACTTTTAGCTATTGTTGCACGTTTAGATATAGAATTATACCAGATGGATGTGAAGACCATTGTTCTGAGTGGAGAATTAAATGAGGAAATCCAAATAGAACAACCAGTAGGTTTCATTGTTAAAGGCCAGGAAAAGAAAGTTAAACATGATGGAAAATGCCAATTATATGATGTATCTGCATTTTATACAAAAATGTTTAAGAAAATAATTTTAAATTAAAAGATAAATGTAACATATGATTGAGTGCATGAATATGAGTATTATTAAAAATAGTATTTTGATAAGGATAAAAAATATATATTATTAAGAAGGTGGCTTTAATGTATGTATTCATGTATGGAGGAAAATGAACCTAACATTACGAGTGTGTTTGGTATGAAAGAAAAACATTTTCCGGAAAATGGTTGAAAGTTGATACACTATTGCAACGTATGGGATTAGGAAAGATGGAAATAACACCAAGAATGTGGATAGGTTTCGTTAAGTCATTTAAATTTAGGCCAAACCCATCGGTGATCCCCTAAAGTTGGCACCAAGTTTCACTTAGACACCTCAACTAGGCGATGTTTATTTTAGACACTTCATGTAGGGTTTTGTTGTGTCAATTTGACACTTTTTGCTGACATGTCAAAGTGAGTGTGATACACTCAACAATAGCGCGTGAAAGGATTAATTTAGCCATTTTTTATTTTATTTTCTCTTCTTCTTCTCCATTTTTCAAGCCACCACCCCCACCTTTTTTTCAAGCTTAAACTCCTTCAATGGAGGTCAAATATTTTATTCAAATTCGTTTTTAAGTCATTTTTCTTGTTCTTCATTGTATTATTTTTCTAAATCTACCATCACATCCCTCCACTTTTTACCGGAAAAATAGATACCAACACCCATATTTCATATTTATTCTCTCTTTCTTTCTTTCTCTCCCTCTTTTCTTCTCTAAAAACAACACTAAAAAGAAAGAAGAAGGATAAATATGAAAAATAGTAAAAGAAAAGAATAAATTTTAAAAAAAACACAAAAGAAATTGAGTGTAATGAAAAAAGAGATTTTTTTAGAATAATATTTTTATTTTATTTACTAAATAGATTTTAAAATAATTTTTAACTGAAAATAACACATGTAATCATTTAATTGATTGTTTGCCACGTCATCAACGAGTGTATTACACTCTCCTTCAATATTATATTTATTGTCAGAAAAGTATCAAAATAATATAATGAGACCCTACATGAGGTGTCTAAAATGGACATCGCTTAGTTGAGGTATCTAAGTGAAACTTGTTGCCATCTTTAGGGAGCCACCGATGGATTTGGCCTTAAATTTATCACCAAGAATTTGGATAGGCTTCATTAAGTCATTTAAATTTATTATTTTTTGAAAGATAGTAAAAATATTATTATTTAATATTAAATTTGATGTTTAAATATAATTTTGACATACTACAGAGGCAAAATCGTAATCCAACTTTGAAGTTAGGAGCCTCCCACTTTAATAGCAACAATGCTCCATATACTATATGGTAAAATAATAAAATTTATCTAAATTTTTGTTGATGGTAATATATACAGATTTATTTGCTTAAATTTAATATTGGTTCATAAGAAGATAGCCAATATAGTTATGATCTTATTCTTTAAGTAAATAATTATCAATGTTGTCTTTTCACTTTAGATTCACCAAAAACTATGCTGGGACTTGATTACAAGAAACGTGTTTTTACTAGATTACAAGAACCTTAAAACTTTGGAGAAAAAAAGCTACATACAAAAAATTCGAGAAAGCATGAAGGAATTTTGCAGCTTACTATTATTTAGGTTTTACTTCTTGAACATGCTAAATTGATATTAATTTGACCTACTGGAGTAGTCACGCCGGAAAGCAATAATTTTGGTCATTTTAGATACCTAGAAAAAAAGGAAAAATAAAATAAGAGTATAGTGATAAAGAAAAATATGCATAGTGAGAGGAAGCAAAAATTATAATAACTTCAAAAATATATTTTCATTACAAGATAAACTCATGCTCATATCAAGTAAATAGAATTACAAATGAAGCAACAACACTACATCAAAATATAATAAAAGGATGAGAAATGCGAAAAAGTCACCTAACGAACAATGTGATGTCAAAAGGAATGACAAAATCAGTTATGCACATCAAAAATTAATTGAAAAAAAAAAAGAATCGTGCTATACCAACCAAAGGAATATTTTTGTCAAAAAAAAATCTTCCTATGAAATTGTAATCCGAAAAATCATGTTATAACATTCTTTGCAAATCGGCAATACTTGATATGAATTTATACAAATATATTGTTGCAATGCAATTACGTTGGCAGCACAAAAGGTAGAAAATTCTTCTTAAATATCTAATACATTAAATGGTATTTTAATAAGAGTAGACAAAAAGACTTAGCTATATCATTAAAATGAATTACTCGAAAAACTACTTCTATTTTTGTTTTATTAAGTTTGTCTTCAAGAATTTCAATAAGAGTAGATGAAAACGGAACCCGATGAAAATACTTGATTACAATATTATTTATTTATTGGACAATAAAGTACAATTTACTTTCTTATATGTTTATCTTGAAGATTTATGTCTCTATGGAATAATATTTGTCAGTAAGATATAGTCATAGTACAAAACTCAAGATTTGCCGACGCTTTTTAATTTGCACTTTTATTTGTTATTGTTTAAGAAATAAGTTAGTCTTAGGGGGTATAACAGTACATTTTTTTCTGAGTACGTAATTCAACTTTTTAACTTAATGATTTCTTGCTTAACCACCCCTTTATGTAATTTAAATACTATTATTAAATTAGATATTTAATTAGGAATTAATTGAATGAAGTCAAAAAGTCAATACACATTCATGTAATTAAAATAATATAGTATTAATGGAGAAGGGCCTAAAATGATCTCAACTATTTGAAATGATACAAAATTACCCTTCATCCACCTTTCGGCCCCCAAATACCCTGACGTCAACCTTTTGGCTCAAACAAACCCTTATTTTTGATTGGCCACACTCATAAGGTTTATGGAGGGTAAATTTATACCAAATCTCATAGTTTAAGGGCAATTTAGGCCATTCTCCATTAAAATAATTTGGAATTAGTTCAATAGAAGATGATTTAATTAAGCAATTATATACGAATACTATAAAAAAAAAATTGCGTGTATCCAAAATTCAAAATAAAAGAAAGAAAATAACCTTGTTATCTATCACCACCCAACATGAAAATAATACAAATTCACAGAATATGAACATGTAAGTTCATTTCAAGTTTGATTCATTGATATCTTAATTAATTAAGAATAAGAGATTAAAAAAAAGAATAAAAAGAGGAAAATGAACAAGATAATTGGATAATTGATAAAAAAAATTATATTAATAAAAAAAATATTAATCATTTTGTAGATTGACCATCAAGCAGGGCACGTATCGATTTTAGTAAGATCTCCAAATATGAATTGGGTTATACTCCTACATGACATTAGAAATAGAGTAGGGTATGAATTGCCACAAGATTCGTTAATAATAGCAAATTCAGCACTGAACCAGAATTTCAGAAATACGAAAGACACAACATATAGACATCATCATTAGAAAATATGGTTGTATATCAATCCCAACAAGAAGAATCACAAGCACAATAACAGATATATCTAGATATATCAGTCTAACAGATACGCTTTAGTAAATCTGACCAATATTGCTAAAGGCAAAGAACCAATAACACGTACTATTTGCTTCATTAACTTATATTTCCAACTTATGTTTTAATGATGACACTAATCCTAACTGATCACTACAAAATAAAAATAAAATGAGACAATCAAAATCTGTGAAAAGAAGGCATAATAAGGAAATCACACACTACAAGAATCAAGGAGATGCACTCGGATAAATATGGAAAAAAGAAGATTTAGCAGCATACCACAAGAAAACCACACCCTACCAGAATCAAGAAAGAATGACTTGTTTAGTTTCAACAAGTGTTTTTGGTATTTGTGGACAATAGAAAGCATTGAAATAGACAAAATTTACAATGCACAGATGTATATATTTGTATCCTAAAATAGACAATACTTAAAGATAGATAACCACATTTACACATACTGAAATATCGTGCTCAGATACAGATATTCAAGTCAAAGTTACAAATCAACACAAACAAGACGATGATAAGGCAGAGAAGTTACTAGTGCTATCCACAGAGCTTTCCTTTTGAATGCATCTTGAATGCAGACTTCTTTCGTAAGATGATATGATTATCAAATTTGTCATTCTAGTAACTGTAAAACCTTAAATTGGAAAAAGATAGAATCATAAAGAAACAAAGTACAATTCATCAATTAGCTATACATTTGCCTTGATTGATTCAATACGATGCAACAACTTTTTTCCACTCCATTTTTGTGAGCCACGCAAAATACAAATGCCAACTTTCAAAATTATTTCTATGTCAGCATGAGAAGCAACAGAATTGTAGATACTTAAAAGCTTCACAACATGTGAAACTAAATCCATCCTTGAATCACAGTGTTGGCAGAAATACTCTGGATCCAAATTGATGCTTCCTCCGACTGTCTGAGCCATGTAAGCTCATAGAGCACAGTCTAGATGGGAAACATGTCCACATATGTAGCCATCTATTGTTGCTTCACATCGAGTGTAATTGTACTCATCATAGTCCAAATTAATAAGTTTATAGCGAAGGATACAACAATAGTCTCGACAAAAACTAGGCTATGTGCAACAAATATCACAAAGCATGGTCTCCAAGAAAGTTGACACTGCTCCTACATTCCTCAGGCATCCTTGGATTTCATGCTAATTTGGATTCTATTTTTATTATTCTTCTTCTTCCTCTTGTAGCAACTTTCTTCTCTTCCAGACAGAGAAGCTAATAACTACAAGGGAGTTTATTAGCTAGAGCATGTGGTGGTGGTATACCTGCCCTTCCTGTTCGTGATCCACTTCTATAAGCTCGTGGGACAGAGCTAGCACCAAGTGGAAGAGCTATGGTATTTATGTCGAGGCCTCGTGAAACACTACCTCTCCCTCTGGTGCTTCTAACACCCTCCATATAGAGGGAATTCCTTCGAAAAGATCCAGAAGAGAAGTAGCTCGTATCCTTTGAGATGACTATTACTGAATCATTATTAATTTTTGAATATATCTGTTTCTTGTTCCCTAACTGCACTTAAAAGATATTTTTCGTGCTTTTGTGGGCTACATAGAAATCAAACTTGTTAGAAAGGAATCAAAACATGTAAGTTGTTGTTTATGTCGTTTCTGTAAGTATAGTATTTATCTACCAGGTGATGTTTTGATAAAAACTTCATTTTGCAGCGTGGTGGAATGTAGAAGCAGTGTCAGCTTCAGCTTAAGGTTTACCAAACTCAGTTTCAATGATTATCAAACTTCTACAAAATTATGTGACCAACCTTACAAGTAATTGCTCTGATAGGAGAATCAGACAGTAAAGGTTGCATTCCGTCCCTGAAGATGCAGTCATATCTTTCATATCTGAGTCAAAACCAATATCTAAATAAAAAGAAAACAAATTTGGCATCAAGTCAAATAAAGAAACGTCAGAAGTCCACATCAGAAAGCAAACCATTTTCGGCTATAAAATAACTATTAGAGAAAAAATTAACTAAAGGAGAAAAGCCAAAAGTTGGGAATACTCCCCTAGAAAACAAGACCGCTAATTTTCGACCTATAAAAACCATATTGTAGATGAAGATATATGTAAGAACTATAAAAACACTCTCCTCTCAAGGAAAAAAACATCAAAGCTGACTTGTAGAATGTTTGTGTATAATGCACTAATTCAACATGCTTGACATAAGCACCTAAAGTTCCAAGCCACCTTTTGACATGAAATTATATTAATGTTGTTCAACTTGTATTACTAAGATACTTAGAACTATTTTCAAAACTAGAAACATAAAATCAATAAAGAAAATAGAATCTGAAACAAATTAGAAATAATAAACAGAGTGTTTCCTCATAGAAGAAATTTGAGCCAACTGAATACATAGTGTCTCCTCAAGAAAATTATTCTCCTCAAATACCCGAGGTTAATGGATTATATCCTCTCAAGATAGAACATTCATACTCACATGTGTATCGGTACCTAAAACCATGGTGTCAACAAACCACTCAACAACAGTAAAGTACACTTAGAAAACTAGATTTAGTAGTAGAAGAAGAAGTTCAGAAATTTGTTATCACTATTGAAAAATAAAAGGAAACCCCTGTATTTATAAACAACAGAGGGTGGTGTGAACGGATGCTTATTGTGTCTTATCGAAGAGGTCACAACCCTTTGAAAAAGTCACAACCCTTCATAAAACTCACAACCTTACAAAAAAGTCCCAACTTTTCATAAAAGTCACAACTCTTCAGAAAAGTCACAACTCTTCATAAAGGTCGCAAATTTTCATAAAAGTCGCAACTCTTCTGAAAAGTCAAAACTCTTTATAAAAGTCACAACTCTTCATTTTCAATTCACACCCTTTAAAACCCAACACTTACTCATGGCATTAGATAAATTGTGGCCTTGAAGGGTTCTTTCTTAATAGATCCTACAACATGCAAATCCTAATATGGTCTCAAATCCTTTCTAATATGTACAAATTTAAGATTCTGATGAGTTTAGAAAGCAGGATAAAAAATAAATCTCCTTTCAGAAATGCCAGCATGTAGAAGCACAAACAATCTCAATCTCGCGTACTTATATTTAGCTTTCGAAACCATTTCTATAAAAATCAAATTCCTAGGAGGAAAACAAGTTACCTAATATTAGCAGCCCACATTAGCATTTGAGACTCTGTCGAAAATTATACAACACATTTATTGTTTCCTCCCATTAATGTTATGTTTTGAATTTACTTCACCCCTAATTTTAGAAGATAACAATCAGCTTAGTTATATTTATGTTTAGAAATGATAGTTAGCAGTTAGCACTGTGTACATCCTAGAATTTATCTCAAAATTTATTTCCTAATTCTCCTTCGGCAACTGTTGTAATTGAGTACTAGAGTCTTGTTTGAATCATCTGCCAACTCCAGATTAACTGTTTATAAATGAAAACCAGCACTTGTTACATTCTGCTTCCATCTTACATTTTATTCTACAAAGAAATGAACATTTGCGCCTAACTCGACTCAAAAGTTATCAATTGTCAAAGACCATATAATAGACAATAACTTTTTTAAACAAGTTTGGGGAACTCTAAATCCACTCAACCACACCCCAAAAGTTGGCTATTAATTTGGGGGAGTCTCCACACTAGGTAGCTTCCATTGTACCACAAGTAGGTAGCTTTTTCCTAGATAACTCTTTTCGAGTTCGGTGCCCACACGCCTCCATGACACAATGAACACGAAGGGTGATGGATGAATCTGATACTATACCATTGATACAATCTAAGAGAAAATTGAATTAACATAGAGTAAAAAAGACCATAAAAATGCTTCTGACACAAATGAGATTTATCTACTTTAAAAAAAAATTATTTTTTAAATATAAAACATTATTATATATAGTGAAGACATGTATATCAATTAACAGGGAAGCTCTAACTGAATTTGGGAATATACCTGACAAGATTAAGGACTTGAATAAACTTGGTGTGTTGATAATCCTAGATAAAGACGGAAAAATAAAAAAATCAAAAGCAAAGGAAAAGGGGAATTTAAAACCCTAATACCTTATGGAATGCAAAGGCTGTAATGAGGATTTTTTTTAGTATTTAAGAACTTTTATACTCCCTTCATGTCTGAGTTGGTACACACCTGTCACATACCTTAACAAGCAATAAATAAAAGAGTAATTTTATTATATTACCCTTTGAATATCATTAATTCAATATTTTGGCAAATATATTATAAATTAATTCAATATTTTGGTACATGTATTGGGGAAATGAATGATACACTCTCTCTCTAGTCAATATTAAGTGAATTATTGAGATACAACACTCATCTTGTTGAAAAACATTTAAGAATAAAAATTAAAGAATATTTTTATTATTATTCCTAAATTGTTCTCCCAAATGTAAAGTATTGAGTTAATAACATCATTAAAGAAAGGATAAATATGAGGGAAAATCCTAACAATTCTCTTGAAATTTGAAAAATCACATATTTGAATCATGAAAAAACGTTTGGCAGTTCACTTATATGGACTAAATGGAATAAATCTTAATAGTTCAATTGGTTGACTACCTGAACTTTTGTTTCATCTTGTTGGTGAAGATCCAATTTATTAAGAACTAATTGATAATTATGTGTTGATTTATTAAACTCAACAAGTAAAAATAAACATCTATATTTAGAAACTGGGTTTAGCTATATCAAATGATCCTGTTAACCCTCCATAAGCCAGAAGTGCTATGCTTTCGTAAATTAAGGAAAAGAACAATTGCCTCTATTCATATTCCCATAAATTGGTGCGACTTGGACAGATTATCTTACACTATCCTATTTCTGGAACGGCAAAGGGTCAAATATGCCCCTAAACTATTCAAAAAGGTTTAGATATATCTCCCGTTTAAAGTTTGGCTCATTCGTGCCCTCGCCGTCCAACTTTTCATCTAGATATACCCTTATGGGCGTTGAATGCCAAATGAAATTGCCACGTCATTTTTACATTATCACGTGGCATTTATATTAAAGGAAAAAGGGTCAAATATACCCCTAAACTATTAAAGGTCTAGATATACCCCCCCCCCCCTTTTAAATATACTACCCGATCCATTTTCAAGAAAACAATTTCGGTAAATCCTGAAAATGAGTAATTGACTAATAAAAAATAGGAAAAATATGAAAAAATATATATAAAATTAACGCCAAAAATTCGCAAATAAATATAGTAACCTTAAATTCAACAATTTTTTTAAATTTTTATTTTTTTTCGATAAATCACGAAAATGAGTAAGTGATTAATAAAAAAATATGAAAAATATAACCTAAAAATTCAGCATAAAGTCATTTTCATATATTTTTTTGATTAATCAATTACTCATTTCGTGATTTATCGAAAAAAAAATTAAAAATTAAAAAAATTGTTGAATTTAAGGTTACTATATTTATTTGCGAATTTTTGGCGTTAATTTTATATATTTTTTTTCATATTTTTCCTATTTTTTATTAGTCAATTACTCATTTTTGGAATTTACCAAAAAAAATAAAAAAATTAAAAAAATTGTTGAAAACGGGTCGGGTAGTATATTTAAAAGGGGGGGGGGGGGTAGGGGTATATCTAGACCTTTAATAGTTTAGGGGTATATTTGACCCTTTTCCCTTTAATATAAATGTCACGTGGTAATGTAAAAATGACGTGGCAATTCCATTTGGCATTTAACGCCCATAAGGGCATATCTAGACGAAAAGTTGGACGGCGAGGGCACGAATGAGCCAAACTTTAAACGGGGGGTATTTCTAGACCTTTTCGAATAGTTTAGGGGCATATTTGGCCCTTTGCCCTTTCTGGAAAATGAAAAAATGAGAACAATAGTTCTAATATTGAATTTCTATATAGTGAATGAAACAAATGCAAATGATATCTTCTAATTCGAACACCAGTCAATTTGATTCAGAGTTAAACTGTTTCCTTAGCAATAACCTGTCATCGGACTTCATTTATAATGATTATTGCACCTTTTTCTCTTTTTTCACTCACACAAACATTCTGGTTTCATTTGGCAGGAACCCCAGCAGACTCAACTTCCCTAGGGATCTCCAAAAAGATCTTTCCTTCAGTACCTGATTTGTGTATAAAGTTAGACGTCGTTGCTTTACACAAATAGCTAATATTACTTGAGTTGTAAGTAAAAAAAAGTCGAGACCAACTTCAAACACCAAATGTCCACAGTTATCTGAAATAACACATGAAAAAAAAACGCGGACACAAATTAAACGACGACATTGAAATTGAGTATCCATGCAATTTCGTCCTTGCCAATTGTAACATATACATGTATGTTAACTTAAACAAGAAGGTATATAGTTCATTCAAATAATGAACAAACTTGGGCTCTTTCTGTTTGAGCACATGGTGATAATGTATAAATGTACGAGTATGGTCGAATGAGATAGTACTTTTTTACTTGTTTCTGTTTTTCCTGTTATACCCCTGACCGGAAGTGGAGGAGCATATAGGAAAACCAAAAATGCAACTGATATAGGATTCTACGTTTACGGTCTTAATTATGCTCTTCTCTTGCTCCAATAGCAAGCTAAACAAGCACATTCCACCGAGTACTTGTTACCTCCCATTAGCATAAGGTAACTTTGCGATCAACGGTTGGCAAATCAGAAGAAATTATCTAGCGCCTTTTCTTCTGGCTGAGATTTAGAACTTGCAATGTACCAGATTTAGCTGTAATGATCAAGAAAACAGCTTCATGAAAACCATTGTCCAGAAATATGACATTATCGTTAATAATAACATTAGAAGGATTAAAAGAATCCTATATGCCATTAGAAATAGAGTAGCGTATGAACTGCCATAAGATTTGTTAATAATAGCAAATTGAGCACTGAACCAGGATTCCAGAAATACGAAAGACAACATATAGACATCATCATTAGAAAATATGGTTGAACCTTTTTGTATCAATTGTGTCTTTTATCTCTTTACGCGTTATATAATATGTTGTTTTATCTAATCGTCTAAATTGTAGGGTAGTCGGCTTGAAGAAATCAACAGTCAACCAATACCTTGACTGAAATTCGAAAAGAATTTTGATTCACCTCCCCACCCCACCTTCTTATGTTTCACATACGAATGTGGTGACACAAATCATGGATGTGACATTCAATTCTATGCCGTAGGGGCAGGAAGAACTCTTTATGCCAGGAGACGTTATTGCTGCAATTGACCAAAGCAGCACCATACAAGAGATCCTTGAGTGATTACACCAAAGTTCCAAACTCTTAATAAGGAAGCTATTCATTTCCTTCATCTGCTAAGGACCAAGGAGCAGTTGGATAGCATTTAATTGATGCACTGGTTGTACAACAAATAATTCCTCTTCCGTACTCTTTCCAAGGCTCTCCAGTTTTATTTTCTTGTACAACACTCAAGCTAATTATTTTCTGGTCATATTGCAGTTTAGTTGCAACAATTGTTTTTGGTATTTGTGGACAACGGGAAGCACTGAAATAGATGAAACTTACAATGTACGAGAACCACATTTGCACATACTGAAATATCTTGCTCAGATACAGATATACAAGTCAAAGTGACATATCAACGGAAACAAGACAATGAGAAGGCAGAGAAGCTACCAATGCTATCCACACAGCTTTCCTTTTTGAATGCATCTTGAATGCAGACTCCTTTTGTAAGCTGATATGATTATCAAATTGGTCATTCTGGTAACTCTAAACCTCAAATGGAAAAAAGATAGCATCATAAGGAAACAAAGTACAATTCATCAATTAGCTATACCTTTGCCTTGATTGATTCAATACGATGCAACAACTCTTTTCCACTCCTTTTTTGTGAGCCACGCAAAACACAAATGCCAACATTCAAAATCTTTTCTATGTCAGCATGAGAAGCAACAGATGTGCAGATGTTTAAAAACTTCAGAGCATGTGGAACCAAATCCGTCCTTGAATCACAGTATCGACATAAATACTCTGCATCCAAATTGATGCTTCCTCCGACTGTCCCAGCCATGTAAGCTCGTAGAGCACACTCCAGATGGGAAACATGTCCACATATGAAGCCATCTACTGTTGCTGCACATCGAATGTTATTGTACCCATCATAATCCACACTGATAGGTTTACAACAAAGGATACAACAACAGTCTTGGCAAAAACCAGGCTCACTAAAGCAGATATTACAAAGCATGGTCTCCGAAAAAGGATTTTCTGCTGTTAAACTGCTACAGATTCTGTTACCTGCCTTACAAGTAATGGCTCTAATAGGAGAATCAGCCAGTAAATGCTGCATTTTCTTCCTTGAAGATGTAGTCCTCTCTTTCATATCTGAGTCAAAATCAATATCTAAATGAAAAGAAAACAAATTTGGCATTAGGTCAATAAAAAGATGTGTTAAGTGCTTCTTTTTTTCATTGATGTAAACAACCGAATAAATCTCTACATGCTATATACCAAAGAGCCTTGTCGAAGCTAACCTTTTGAGATTGGTGACTGCCTCGAAGGAATCATCCAATTGAATGAGGCTGTTAAAGAATGACAAAAGTCCCACATCGGTGGTTAACGAGATGGGTGGACTCCTTATAAGGCTTGGGTAATCCTCCTCCCTTTGAGCTAATTTTTGGGGTGTGAGTTAGGCCTAAGACCTAATTTAACATGGTATCAGAGCAGGGCCCGTCTCACCCGATGTTGGGGTCCCCAAAATCAAAATTGCCCACGCACCAGATGCTAAGCACTGGGCATGAGGTGGGGTGTTAAAGAATGACAAAAGTCCCATATCGGTGGTTAATGAGATGGGTGGACTCCTTATAAGGCTTGGGTAATCCTCCTCCCTTTGATCTAGCTTTTGGGGTGTGAGTTAGGCCTAAGACCTAAATAATTGGTTTATATCCATACCAGGATACTCAGATTGGAGATACTTTTTAACTGAAATCTTACTCTGAAAACGCTTCGGAAGATATAGATATCTATCTTTAAAGGTACCTAAACCTGTAGCTTTTTTCCCTGCCCGCCAGCCCCACTTATCACCAACATTTGACCAATCTACAGGAGCATATGGTAAACCTTCGCCTGAGTCATACTCAGAAACTGGATAAACTTGAAGCTCAGTTTCATTGATTCTAGATGCACTCCCATTATATTCAACAAGTGCACAACTCTCCTCAACCTCCTCCTTGGCTGACATTTAGCTGGAAATCTCTAACTTTGTTGATATCAATGGAAGTCTGAAACTATAGAAAAATAATGAAACGTCAGATGAAGAAAGTCTATAGTAGAAAGCAAACCATTTTTTGCTATAAAACAACTATTGGAGAAAAAAGCAGCTAAAGAAGAACAAGACAGTTAATTTTCAACCTGAAGAAGCTATGCTTCAGATGAAGATAAATGTAAGACCTTTCAGCATGAACTACAAAAACACTCTCCTCCCAAGGAAAAAAACACAGAAAGGAACATCAAACAATCTCAATCTCACATACTTATATTTAACTTTCGAAATCATTTCTTTAGAAGTCAAATTCCTCGGAGGAAATAAAGTTACCCAATATTAGCAGTGCACATTAACATTTGAGACTCTGTCAAAAATTATACAACACACATTTGGTTTCCTCCCATTAATGCTATGATTTGAAAACAGTCAGCTTACTGAACTCATTATTATTTATAGGAGACAGTCTGATTTAGAATAGGTAGTTAGCAGTATTATTAAGTGGCGGAACTGGGTATTGACAATGTTGTTAATTGTATTCCCTTGCTGAAAAATTACACTGTGCAATTAAGGAAAAACTAATCTTCCTAGTTATATGTAAATTGTCGAATCCCCTTGACATAAGGGAAGATATCGCCAAAAACCTCTAGCTAGTCATGTCTATCATTAGCTTGCACCAAAATATTATGGTCCTTTTGCAGTCTTGAGGCACATCAGATCAGTTGCTTATCAGCTTAGCTACCTGCAGGTTGCAAGCTTCATGATGTATGTGTTTCATGTATCACTTTTTTAAGTCATTCAAGGGTGAGGTACCTGCAACTCCACCTTCTTTTCCACCAGTTCAAGAAGGACGTGTTGTTCCCACCCTTTGATCTGTGCTCCGATCACGTCTTAATCGTGGTAATTGGAAAATTCTAGTTCAGTGGTATGGCCTATCCATTGAGGACTCTACTTGGGAGACAATGCATCATTTTAAATCTGTCTTCCCAGACTTCAAGCTTGAGGACAAGCTTTTTCTTCAGGAAGGGAGTAATGTTTTTTTTTTTTGATAAAGGTAACTTAGGAAGGGAGTAATGTTATTGATGCATTTGTTGGGAAACAATATTACAGACACAAGAATGATTAATATTTCTGAATTATTGTTTTAGTTAAACAGAACTTTTTGAGTGGATTAGAATTCTTATTATTTTAGTTTTATAAGACTTTGTTATTTCTAATTTATTAGGACTCTTGTTATTGTAAACATGTATTTAAGAGAGTTGACATTATTAATAAAATAAGTGATGTATCCGAGAATAGGAGAGAGTAGAGATTTATGTTATGTTTTAAAATAGTAAGAAATGTTAGCGAATATGATAAAATAAGTTGTGTATGTATTTAGGTAATTATTCCAAAACTTTTTATGTCCGGATTTAATCAAACTTCTTTCACTTTTTTGCCATTTTTTCAGATATGATAGCTTAGATCTATTTTCAGTTCAGGACTACAAACATAAATTTACCTTTTTATATTTGAACGCAGCTCCTCAAAGAATATTTATACACTAATTTTAAGATATATTTTTATTTATTTTATTATATTTACAATTATTGAAAGCTTATCCGTTCTTATTCCATGTTGACACCAGAAATAATTATATTTAGTGTCACTTTATATACTTAGTACATTCCACAACTGACCGCATAATTGGTAATTGGTAGTGATGTTGAATATATCATAGGAAACAAATACTATAGAAAATAATTAATACTAGAATAGAAAATTAGTCAAACATATGAAAACTTATGAGAGACGAAAAACAAAGAAAGAAACCAAAATTAAAGCTCGATATATGATAAAATTGATCGAAATAGATAGAGTTTGACGAGATGTGAAGGAGAACACTAAAAGATTTCTATTCCAAATAGATAAGAGAGTCGTTGAAGGGGAAAAGTGTTTTTGTCTACGTTGAAATTTGAGGTTAGCTAAGACCTCATGATTCTCAACTCACTTTGTTAACTACACCCTTATATGCATCAAATATTCTTACTATCAGACTAATTTTTTTGTTTTAAGCTAATAGTGTCAAACTAATCCAACTAAAATTTATTTTTATTTTAAAATAGACCAGATTAAAAGGCACAATTTTGAACTTGGGAATCAAATAGCAATAAAACAAATCATCGTTTTGGGGTGACACTGAAAGATGGAGATTATAATTTCTCATACCTATAGAATTTTGGTTGGAAAGAGAGGAAATATTTTTTTTAAAGGGAGGGGTTGAAATTTAAAACCAATCTATTCTTTCAGATATTTTAGCGACAATTTCTTTTATGTAGCATACCTTTCATTTTAAAAAAAAAAATTTGTCATATATTTTTTCAATATGGCTAAAAGTTTGGGGCTAAAAGTCGTTTGTTTGGTAATATACATAGGTGAAAAATATATCGATAGAAAATATTTAGTATTTTCGCTAATTTATTTTATATGGCACTGTATTTAATAAATTAAGTTTTGAGAACTTTGTAATTTAAGTATAGCATGATATTTTTAAAGCTATAAAAGCATATTATTTTACATAAAGTACGAAGTTTAAAAATAAATTATTTTCAAATATAAAAATGTTTCACTTACTTTATAACATAAAACCAAACTAATATAAATAGAGTAAGAAGTTTAGAAATAAATTATTTTCAAATATAAGAATGCATTTCTTGGAATATGGAGAAACGTAGAACTTTTTCAATAAAGTTGACAAAATAATCTCATTCTAACACATAGGGCTTTCTAATTTTTACGCATATCATTAATTAAGTATAGAGTAAACATAAATAACATGCAACATATTTAATTTGTAAACTTACCATTTGATGACCTTTCACTGCATTGCTTTTTCCAGCACTTGGTGTCTGCAGTTCACAAACATCAATTCAATTATACATACAAAATATATCCAAATATAAACAAAAAAAAATACTAACATTGGACAAAAAGAATGTACAAATTGTGGACCAACTTTACAAAAAAAAAATTAACAAAATAAACCAAAAATTAGATACAGAAGTACAGCAAAAATAGATCAAATCTGCATCAACACAGGACAAAAAAAGGGTAACAACACTGGATTAAAAAATAGATAAAAACAACAACAAATTTGAACAATCAGCTAATTTTCACCTTCCCTTTTTTTCTATCTCTCTTTTTGTTTTTCGGTTCGATAGATATAAAGACTACACAACGTCTATCAAAAGTCAAAGTTATTTAAACGATATAGAAGTTGTTAATGGCTTAACTAAGTTGTAGATATGAGATTGAGAGGCGTAAGGATAGTGAGTCATCGATTACAGAAAAGAACATGATCACCTTTGAAGATAAAAAGAACTCAAGAGGCTTGAACCACTGTCAACCCTCAACAACTTATCTAATATTAGTGGGAATTCTAAATAGTGATAACACTTTCACTTTAAACGAATTGATACTTGTACTGTATGCTCATACTGAGAAATGGACTCCTAGATCTGAGATCTGCGAGGTTGCTTCGAGAAAATTCTTTCTTTCTCATCCAATCAAAGGGATGTAGACATAGATGTTCAGAAAAGTTGCCAAAATATATTAATGGTAAAAAAAAGTTTAAATTTATACTATAATGACAGATATAATCCAAAATCATCGATGTATATAGATGGTATAGAAGAGAAGGCCAGAAATTTGAAGGGTTAGGATTCTTACGGGAAGGACAAATCAAACCTCTAGTGATCCTTATCTTACCACGCCACATAGAGGTACATCCACACCATCGATCTAGAGTATTTTCGTAGAATTATAACAAAGCATTTGAGTTAGATACAAATCATAACAGAGCCAAAGCTAAAAATTAACATTCAAGAAAACTAAATAAGTGAAAATATCTCTAAATAAGCAGAAATTTAAACAACAAAACATAGCGGGGTGAGAAGGAATGAAAATTTTCTTTCCTTAAATTGTTCCAAAAAAATTCACAAACAAAAATCATCAAAAAAATCTCATTGAATATTGAACAAAAAATCGGCTTGTAAATCATAGATAGCAAAGATTTGTTACCTAAATATAGTGAATCTATCATTTCCGCTACTATTCAAGCTAGGAACACCGAAGTGGTCAGTTTTTTTTTTTTACTAAAGTAGCAATTTTGGATGAACCAATGATTTTGGGTGAAGAATAGCGACGCGAGAAAATGATTTCTTATAATATAGGGTTTTAGTAGAAAGAAGAGATAATAATTAACAACAAAAAAACGTAAAATTTTAATACTCGCCTATTTTGCTCACGATATTCTAGGCCCATAATATTTTACATCAATATATTTCTTATACATAGAGAACCTTTCATTTTTTATTAATTTTATCATAATTTTTAAAATCATGGCTAAAGCATTTTTTGATCGTTAGGTGGGAAATCTATCTACAAAAAATATGAATATTCCATTAATTTATTTTACGTGGCACTTTGTTTTATGAAATAAAACTTTTAGAACTTTGTAATTTTAAGCACAGTATGATATTTTAAAGCAAAAAAACATATTATTGTAAACATATGTTTCTCAACGAAATGTAGGATGAAGTAACAACAAACTGGGGACTGAGAGCTTATATGCTACAACACTTATTTTCTCGAGAACTTGATAAGGTCCAAAGTATTTGATAGAAAGTTTTGTAAAATGAGTTTCCGATAGAGTAATTTATTTGTAAGGTTGTTTTTAGGTACACCCAATCCGTAATGCTAAATTGTCTATAAGCCTTGTGTTTATTGAATTGGTCAGTCATTCTACAAGTGATACTTCAATTGTTATATCGTAAACTCCCTTGTAAGAAGTGTCACGTCTACTTTCTCATTTGCTGAATCCCCAACAACATGTGACAAATGTAGGGGAGGTGGTTGGTCATATAATGCCTCATACGAAGTTTATTGTATAGAAGAGTGAAAAGTGATATTATACCACTATTCAACAACTGCTAAATAGGTAGATCAATTCTTCTGTGGATCTGAGCAAAAACATTTAAGATAAGTCTCCAAGAATCTGTTAACAACTTAGCTCAAGTGGCAAAAGGTGGAGGATTTGTGGCTTAGGTCGCAGGTTCAAGCCACACACCATGCAAAGTGAAGCCCAGTATTTAAGTGGAGAAGGGTAGAGGGGCGGGCCCATTATCCACCGAGTTTAGAAGGCTGTGATTGGTCCAAGGGCGGGTCACAGACGGATTTCTCGGTTATCAAAAAAAAAAAAAGAATCTGTTAACAACTTATGTTTAACCATAGATTTGTGGGTGGTATGTAGTGAAAGTGTTGAGAGTCACTCCTAACATTGCAAACAACTTTTGCCAAACCTTGCTTGTGAACACAGGATCTCTATCACTCACAATCTATGTAGTTTGTAAATATTTTCTAAGAATTAACTGAGCCACATTATGAGTCTAAGTAAGGATGAGCTAGACACACAAAGTGGGAATACTTTCGCAGTATATCCACTACCAATCATATATGTGTTTTCCCCTTGGACTTAAGAAGTTTGTTTATGAAAGCAAACTTAGTTGCTATAGAACCCTAGGGTAGGAAGCATTGTCATATTAATGTGTCTTTGGCATATATTACATACCTTTACATAAGCATGCACATCATCTCTTAACCCCTTTTAGTAAAAAAAACAAAGCAAATAACTTTCTATAGTTGTTCTCAATACCAGAATGTCCCCCCTATAATGTTATGCAAAATTGAATGATATTGGGTTTTCGTTGAGGATCTGCTCAAATGACCGACTTCCCTTGTATCCTTAGTTGACCACGTAAGAATGTATATTCTGGATATTCTTTAGTTTCTTTATCCAAGTGTTGTGTTATTACACATACTTCAGGATCTGAAGTCCAACTCTGCTTAGTCATTTTCAAAAAATCAGTTTTCACAATAGAAAGAGTTAGAGGTGCTAGCTCCACCAGTGGTAACCTAGAAAGAACATCAATCACTGTGTTTTCCTTTCACTTTTTGTACTCTATAATAAAGTTAAATTGTATTAGTTTGGCTATCCATTTCATTTGTGATTCAATATTAAGCTTTTGCCCCCAAAGAACTTCAGAGCCTTCATCTTGACTACAAACTGACCAATCGTTTATATTTTCTTAAAAAAATTTAATCAATGTAAATTTGTAATTGTTTCTTAATATTCCATTCTTCATAGTTTTCTAAAAAAAAATGACACATTTTAATATTTAAAAATAATTTATTTATTAATTTTCTTACTTTATTTACAATAATATATGCTTTTTTGTTTTAAAATATCATACTATGCTAAAATTACACAGTTTCAGAAGTTTCATTTCATAAACACATTGCCACGTAAAATAAATTAATGAAATATATATTTTTTTTGTAGATAGATTTTCCCACCTAACAAATAAAAAGCACTTTTAGCCGCAATTTAAAAAATTATGATAGAACTAATAAAAAAAAGGTTCTCTATGTTTAAGAAATTGATGTAAAACATTTGGGCCTAGAATATCGTGGGCAAAATAGGGGGTATTGAAATTTTGCCTTTTAAAAAAAATTATTATCTCTTCTTTCTATCAAAACCCTATATTATAAGAAATTGTTTCTCTCTTTTTTGGCTTCACCAAGAAGCGCCGCATCACTGTTCTTCATCCAAAATCATTGGTTCACCCAAAATTGCTACTTAAGTACAAAATAATTCGACTACTTCGACATTCCTATCTTGGATAATAGCGGAAATGGTAGATTCACTTTATTTAGGTAACAAATCTTTGCTACCTATGATTTACAAGTCAATTGTTTGTTCAATATTCAATGAGTTTTTTTGATGATTTATGTTTGTGCAAATTTTTGGAACAATTTAAGGAAAGAAACAATTTTGTAAAGAAAATTTTCTTTCTTTCTCACCCATCTATGTTTTGTTGTTTAAATTTCTGCATCTTGCAAGATATTTTTACTGATTTAGTTTTCTTGATTGTTAATTTTTAGCTTTGACTCTGTTATGATTTGGATCAAACTCAAAAGCTTTGTTATAATTCTAAGAAAAATACTCTAGATCAATGGTGTGGATGAACCTCTGTGTGGCGTGGTAAGATAAGGATCACTAGAGGCCATATTTGTCCTTCCCGCAAGAACCCTAACCCTTCGAGTTTCGGGGCCTTCTATTCTATACCATTTACATACATCGATGATTCTAAAATATATTTGTCATTATAGTATAAAATTAATTTTTTTTCACCATTAATATATTTCAGTAACTTCTCTGAACATCAATGTCTACATCCATTTGATTGGATGAGAAAGAGAGAATTTTTCCGAAGCAATCCATTTCTCAATATGAGCATCAGTACAAGTATCAATTCGTTGAAAGTGAAAGTGTCACCACTATTGAGGATTCCCACTAATATTAGATTAGGTCGTTTGATGGTTCACCGCGGTTCAACCCTAGAGAATTCTTTTTATTTTCAAATGTGATCTTGTTCTTTTCTCTGACTAATGAATCGCTACTCCTACGCTTCTCAATCTCATATCTACTATTTGGTTAAGCCATTAACTACTTTTATATCTTAAGATAACCTTGAATTTTGATAGATATTTTGTAGTCTTTATATCTATGAAAATAGAAAGCTAAGAGAAGATTCCATATAATTCTATTGATAACAAAAAGTGAAAGATAAGAAAAAAAAAAAAAAAGGAAAGGTGAAAATTAGCTGATTGTCCAAGTTTGTTGTTGTTTTTATCTATTTTTAAATCCAGTTTTGTTACAATTCTTTTGTCCTTTTTTTATGTAGCTTTGATCCATTTTTGCTGGAGTTGTGTGTCTAATTTTTGGTTTATTTTTTGAAATTTTTAATGTAAAGTTGGTCCACAATTTCTAGTATTATATTAAAAGTGGGAAGTTCCAATCTTAAAAGTTGGATTACGATTTTGCCCCTATTTTAAATCTAAATATTATAAATTTAATTAATTAAATATTAAATAATAATATTTTAGTTATTTCATGAATTGTAAATTATAGATTAGTAAGACAATTGAAAGGTCGTTAATTGAATTATCTATTGAATTAGCCAAAAAAAGAAAGTAAAGTAACGAGTGTGCCTTTTCATTGGCATTAGAATTATGTGTTTCAACTTATTAGTACTTATTAGGAATTAGTGTTCTTAAATGCATACTTATCCTCTTTGTAACTATGAAGAACCCAAACATTTTTTTAATGATAATTACTGACATTTAATAGAATTATAAAGTGAGAAATAAATATATGGTTGAAAATGTGTATGAGAAAAGAGCAAGAGATACATGTATAGTAGGGATTATGAGATGAGAGCAAGACACATGTTTTGATAAAATAGTCATATAAGAAGGCCATGTAGTGTTGCAATTTGAGGGACTCGCAAGGATTAAAGCACGATCACTGATATTAATTTCACAATATGGATTATGGACAAGAAAAGAGAACTTGTGTTTGATTCTATTCACATGATTTTGGAAGATCGATGAGTCCATAGGATCTCCTATAGATTACATAATGAATGTAATGTTCCAAAAGAAAACAAGCTTTTGTGTCTTTTTTGACCGTCCAATCTATGAGGGTGGATTAGGGAAGCATTTCTTCCTATTTGAAATCTTTTGTTGCTCATGAATTTGATAGACTACGTGATGGTGCAATATAATAACAGAAAGATATGTCAAGCATACAACTTACAAGCATGCATCTTTAGCTAGTATTGGGGGGAATGGTGGTCCCTCAGAGCACTGCAAATGAATATGATGCCACATGACATGATAAGCTTCAGTGTAGGCAGGAGTAGACCTAAGAAAGAATAAAAAGCAAGCAGACACTTACTACCTCAGAGCCAATTGTATCAGAACAAGGAAACACTATGCATAATCGCATTTGTGCACAAACAGTGAAATCTGAAGACAGATCTCAAGAATTAACTCTGCAGGAATCAAATATATTTATACCACTATTTAATCATGAATGTAAGTACTACACCATTCTGCAAACAGAGCACCTTCAGACTCCTATCAAAACAATTTTGCCAGTAATCACCAGCATTCAGCAATTTCACATCAACTAGCTTTTAAGAATGAAAGGAACACCGGTGTCAGATAATGAAGCTCAACTATCTTACTCATTCTCCATACCAGCTGACAAGAATGAGTTCTTCGCATATAACATACTTTTATCGTAATTTACCTTGTCAGAGCATAATCCTTAAAACCATTAACTAGGCAGCGAGCTTCCAGAGTGCCGATGCATCCACGTAAACGAGGCTCCCCACCATTCACCACCTTGCTCCAAGTCACAAACAATGGGCTGAAATGCAGTTTACGCCACACGTGAACAAAGCATCCAAAGCTATTTTACGCTTTGGTTAGGCTTTTCACGTGTAATAAAGGAAAGACTAACAATGAAGCATCAATTTGGTTAGCTTACAAAAAGGACAACCAGAAAACCTCACCTAGTCAAAACTGATAAATAGATGCACTTTTCCAACTTAGTATTAGCCTAGACTCCTAAGCTCATTGGATGAACAGAATGTGAAGAAAATGTGTTTTATGCCTAATGCAATCCTAGAAGTTAGCTCATAATGTACGTATTTATAAGGAGATAACATTCAACTTCCTCAACTAATTTGGACACTTAAACACCTCTAACACACTATGACTGGACAGTTGACGCGTGGAAAATATAACATTGGGGGTCTTGACATTGGAAAACCAAGACCATATACGTAGACAATAGCTTATTCCCTACAAATGTGGAACTATTAACTCACACAACATTATAAAGAAAAATTAGTTAGAAAGAGAGAAAATTATAAAGAAGGGAAAGCTCCCAATGTGTTTAAAAGAAGTGACCTATATAAAATCCTACGTGGAGAACGTTTGATGTAAAGTGAAGATCATTTTAGTATGGCTATCATAAATCAACACTAATAAATTTGATAGAATATTCAGATTAAAATGAATTACGAATATTTACAATATTGGATAGACGCTATGGAAGATATAAAACTATTAGAACAATTAATGCAGAATAATTTATACGAATACCTAAGAACCCAAGATATGTTATATCTAGAATATATCATAAATAATATAAAAGAAATATCAAGGTTAAAACCTTTAGCTAAAGAATATTATAATAAAATCTTTAGCCAGACATAAAATGAATTCCGCACCGAAAAATGGTATTAAGGAAAGTCTTCTGTTTTTTTTATAAATAAATAAGACAAGCTAAAAAGTATAGGTCGAAAGCATATAATTTCCAGTAGCACTATAACCAAATTAAAAAGAACATTTTTCCAAATAAAAAAAGGCAACGGAATAGAAACTGCTTTGGACCTTCACAATGCTGCAGCACCATTCAACCAGCTAACCAACAAAGTAATTTGTTCCCCCGAAAAAAACAGTAATCTGTATAACAAAATCTAATTGCATCAATTCCAAGAATTGCAACCGAGTACTAAAGTTAATGAACACTTGTTTACACATAGCATGCATATACACAATCAAAGACACCTCAAGGTAAAAAATAGGGGGAGATTTGTCTTTTTCGACATAGTGTCATGTTCAGTTGTAGTCCTAAAAGTGCAGTCTAGAGAAGGTAGGATGTACATAGATGCTATACAACCTTAGTGGGGTAGAGAGAGTGTTTCTAATACACCCTCGACACACAATCCACAAGCACAGACACAGTGTAAAACAATTAAACTGACCTCTACAGCCCACAAGCACATAAAACAACATACCAAGTGTAGTCCCATAAGTAGTGTCAGGGGAGTGATAGGATGTACACAGACGCTGCTATACGACCTTTATAGGGCAGAGATACTATATCTGATAGACCTTCTACACATAACCCACAAGCACATAGTTTAACTCAAATCGGTCCACCTACAACTCAGAAAAGCACATATGCAATATAAAAAAAGGGAATCTTTTTCAAGTACATAGACATGGGTATCTCAATTTTCACACCAAAAACAACTAGTTCACTCTACTGCAACCACAAGCACATACCCAAGAGTGTAAAACAATTAACCCAATCTCTATAGCCCACAAAGAACATACAAGTATAGTGTCTCGTAAAAAAAGAGACTATTTTCGATACATCCTCAAGCAAACACGATGTGGTTATTTGAATTTTGAAGGCAAAAAATAAAGTAGCTTACTGTTGAGCCTCATCGAAAGCACGAGGAGGAACTTGTTGCCTGTTGTAGTGACCTACCAAAGTATTGAAGCAGTAGACAACCATTTCCTTATGCGCCAACACCATTTTTCAATCAAATTATACCCAAAACAATAACAAATTCAGCCAAAACAATATCAATTTAAGTCAATTCGACGTAGAATCAACAAAGTTTCTATAGAAGTAAATTGGGGAGACCGAAAGAATGAAAAGAAAAATATTTTTCATCTTTTCCTTTTCCAAAAAGTGGTATGCTCAAAAATGTAAATACCTTTAAATAATTTTTTATCTTTTCCAAACAGCACCCAAAATAAAATGACCTTTATTTATTACTATAATATAATGTACATAAATTTTTAAAATCATATTTTCACCTTTTGTTCACAATTAATTTTGAGATTTTATATACCAACAACTAAAGGAAGATGAAGTACCACCAAATGATGTTTACCGTGGGGGTGCTGCTCCTCTCTTAATAAGTTTCGCGTTCGACTTTTGAATATGAAAAAATCTTTGGCAGGAAAGCATTTCTCAAATGGGGCTCTACACAATACGAACTTGAAATAATCAACTCCAACATAGATATCTGTAGACACTTAAATTTTATTGTATTAAATTCATACGAAATTTGAATTTAATCCATGTTCATTTGGGCTTAATGATTAATTTGGGCTTTACAAATAAATAAAGTCATTTTATTTAATTCAAATCCAAGGTCCATTTCACCTTGAAGTCCAAACCCATGCCACGTGTCACAATGACTAGGCATCCAAGACCAATAAGGCGGTGCCACATGTCCAAATGAAGTGGTAGTCCAGTCAAATGCAAGAACCAATCACAATCCACCAAGTGTCAAAATGACATCCTTTGGCCAATCACAAGCAACCTTGTCCACCCCCCTACAACTATAAATAGGGGATGGACATGACATCCTAAGGCATCAAGAAAACTCTTCAACAAACACTCATCAATTAGAGAAAGTTACAACATCAACTACATAGCTCTTCGAAGGAGTGATCAACGGAGTTCTTTTCGGAGATCGACTTGAAACAACAAAGCGCTTTTCGACGTTCCCGGAGATCAACAACATCTCAAGGAAGTCTACATCATCCAACAATTCGAGAAGTACGCTATTAAAGGCCCTCGAATCTTGGAGAAGCTTAGGAGAGAAGAATCAAGAGAACAACAGAATTGTACTCAGAACAATTCATCAATAAAAATAACATTTTCTTTTATTTATTTTGCTTGCAGTTAATTTTCACCGCATAAGGAAATTTGTTGTGAACAAATTTGGCATGCCCTGTGGGACCGATTATGCTCTTCATCTTTTTCTCTTGCAAACCAGAAACTACAAAGTCAACTGCAGCAATGGCCTTCAGAAAGAGTAGTGATTTTTCATACAAAGACTCTACTGGTATCGTATCTGCTGATCTCAATCATGTTGGCCCGATTACTCAGCGTAAGTTCAAGAACAGTGGGCTAGATGGATCTGAATACTTCCTTATTTGGAAATGATGAAAAACAACAACTCTCATACGATGGTCATAATTGCAACACCTAGGGGTAATCTTGCATCCGTGTTCTTTAGAGAATTTTCTCAAATTGGCTCCAACTTTGGTGAATCTGAAGATTCAATGGATTCTCCAACTTCAATGAATGTCAATGCTTTGATGGCTAACGCAACTGACATGGACGAAAAGTTTGCAATGATGGAGCAAACCATTGAAGCCTTGAAGAAATCTATTGATGACAAAAATCTTCATATTGCTTAACTTATGAACAAGTTGGAGGCCTTCACACCTAGAGAGTCAAGTCATGCCCCCACTTGTCCACCTGGTTTTGATTAACGAAACAAGGACATTGAGGAGTCTCTAACGAAGTCAAAAATTCAAAAGGAGAAACAATCTACTTCAGTTGCAGCGTTATATGTCCAACAGTTGCAAGAAATGATAAAGAATATTATCAGGGCTCAATATGGCGGAAAACCACAAAGTTCCTTGTATTACTCCAAGCCATACACCATACAGATTGATTGTCTATCAATGCCAACAAACTATCAACCATCAAAGCTACAACAATTTGATGGCAAGGGGAACCCAAGGCAACATATCGCTCACTTTGTTGAAACTTGTAGCAATGCTGGAACACATGGTGACCTTTTGGTAAAATAGTTTGTTCATTCGCTGAAAGGGAATGCATTCGACTGGTATATCGACCTGGAACACGAGTCCATCGATAGTTGGGAGCAACTCGAGAAGGAATTCCTCAATCTTTTTTATAGTACCCGTCAAACCATAAGCATGATAGAGTTGACTGGCACTAAGCAAAGAAAGGACGAGTATGTGGTGGATTACATCAATCATTGAAGATCACTAAGTTTGGACTGCAAAGATCGTCTTTCTGAAATATCTGTTGCGGAAATGTGCATTCAAGGTATGCATTGGGGACTTCTATACATACTACACGGAATCAAACCGCGAACTTTTGAGGAACTTGCTACACGAGCGCATGACATGGAGTTGAGCATCGCAAGTCATGGGAAGGCATCTTCTTTTGCTGATCTGACAAAAGAAAAGAAGGAGTTCAAAAAAGGTATGACCTCAAAGATCCAAACTAAGGAATCTATGGCGGTGAAAGCAACTTCTGTAAAGTTCACCACCAAGAGTAAACTAAAAGAGGAGGAAACCCTAAGTCAATATCCAAAGGAGGAGAGGCGACGTCCAACCTTGAAGGAGTTAGAGGCAAAGGTTTACCGTTTCCAGATTCAGACGTACCTATTATTCTTGATAAATTGCTAGCTAAGAAAGTCATCGATTTTTCAAAATCAAAGAGGCCTGAAGAAATCAATAAGGTTGGTGATCCTAAATACTGCAAGTTCCATCGCGTCCTTGGCCACCTAACAAGTAAATGCTTTATCTTGAAGGAGAAAATCATGATGTTAGTAGGTGAAGGAAAAATCATCATTGACATGGATGAAACGGCAGAGGCAAATCATGCTAGTGTAGCATCCAATAAAAAGAAGTGTTCAAGGTCCCAAATTATTCCAAACACCATTTCCTAGCAATTCGGAAGTTTCACACTTGTTGAAGTTGAAAACCCCTGAAGGTTCACTAGAGATAGATGACAATGAAGCTAATGGTTGGACTCTAGTTACTCATAAGAAATGAAGACATCAAGCAGTTCTTAGGATACGACTTCCTATGATAAGAGCAACAAGGAGTGATGTGAATCAACTACAACAATCAAAAGCGTCAAGCCTTGTACTAGCCAAAAGATCAATAGTTCTTCATCGCAAAAGGTTCGAAGGCCCATTACGTTGGATGAATTCTTCCCTGAAAAATTCTTTTGCGGTAGTCAAATTGGTGCAACACGTTTTGCTTCCAGCACAGATGAAATGAAGGAAAGCAAAGGCAAGCATAACGCATCAATAACACAAGAACATCAAGCTAATGAAAAAGTTTCCCCATGTTGTGCTACAATTGCCTTCACAGATCATGACTTGTTGTTAGGGTCTAAGCTACATAATAGGCCCTTGTTTGTTGTTGGATCTATTCGAGAACAACATCTCAATCACATTCTAATTGATGGTGGTTGGACAGTCAATATTATGCCAAAAGTTGTTTTGAAAAAACTCAAGATCTTTGTTGATGAATTGTACAAAAGTAACCTAACGATTCAAGGTTTCAATCAAGGAGGACAACGATCCATAGGGAATATTTGTGTAGGATTGTCCATTGGTGACATGAAACAAACACTTTGATTCATGTCATAGATGCCAAAACATCATACAACTTGTTGCTCGGGCGTCCTTGGGTTCATGAAAATGGAATGGTGCCATCTACTTTGCATCAAAGCATGAAGTATATGAAAGATGGTGAAGTAGTCAAAATAAATGTAGACATAAATCCTTTCACTGAGACGGAGTCATATTTAGAAGATGCAAAAATCTATTTAGATTATGGAAGATCAAATGTGGAGGAACATGTAGAAGCCAACTCAATTGATCTCGAAGATAGTAAAGTTCAATGGGCCACTATCAAGATGTCTAAGAAGAGAACGAAAGAGGTTTCCATTAAGCATTCACCATCTAAAGGAGACATGCAGACCAATATTGATAATGAGCAACCAATTTTTTGCTACATTCCATGTGAGCGTCGATAAAAAGGGACAACCACTTCTAGAAGAATGTACTCAACAAGTCCACCCACCGAGGAAGGAACTCAGTCACATAACATTCCAAGATTTGAAGGAGAAAATGATTGTCCCAGTTGCACAAGTCGTGTCTATCACTTTGGAGCCCTCCAAAGGTAATACCCAAGTTGGTAAGATAAAAAGGAACTTTGATCAAAAGGTCTTCACATTATTTGAAAAATCAGGTTACGACTTCTCAAATCCAGCGACGTTAGGAGAACTCAGGGATGAAGTCACTAGTGAAAAGATACACGGTCTTACAAAGTCTCAAATGCAGTTGAGAAATCAAGGATATCATGTCACCACTCCTAGGTTTGGGTTAGGATTTAGCTTGTTGGAGCCTCTTCAGATTTTATTTAAGAAGGGAAAGGAAATAGCTTCATCCCACCAGACCTCTCTAGAAAAAACAAGGGAATCTAAGGAAGGTAAAACACCATGACAAACTTCAATATTTGAACGCATTGGAAGATTAACACCCCGTGTCTCTGCATTTGAAAGATTGGGCCGCAATAGTGAAAGGGAATCATCTAAACAAGTGGATGGATATACCACCACCTCAAAGACCTCTGTATTTCATCGCTTGGTAACCAAAAGGAAGTCATCATCAGAAAGGAGGTTGTTGGAGCATGAAAATCAAGATTTTTGTGATGTAACCGACGACAAAGAGATCCATAGTATTTTCCCATCACGTATGAAGAGAAAGGCTATATTGTCAGTTACCACTAAGGGTTCGTTGAAGGTAAAAAAAAATACAATTGTTGTCACAAACCAGTTTTATGGAGAAACTAAGAAGGAGGAAGATGAAGCCATCACAGTCTTTGTAGGAAGTCAGAGGGAAGGTTCAAACTTGATACAATCATCCTATCACATAATAATGGAAGAAGGTCCACACATTGACAATACAAATGATGATGTCCAAGAGGCTCCCCCTCAACTGGAGGATGGCGTACAATCAACCATAGACGACCTCAAGGAACTAAATCTAGGAACTTTGGAAGATCCACGCCCAACCTTCATTATTGCACTTCTTACACCACAAGAAGAGAGGAAATACTTCAAGTTATTGGTTGAGTACAAAGACGTTTTTTCTTGGTCGTATAGAGAAATGTCGGGCCTTAGTCCCAGGATAGTTATTTATCATTTGGAGATAAAAAAGGGAACACATCCTATAAAGAAGTCACAACGAGTGTTTCGCCCTGAGTGGGTAACACAAATTGAAGTGGAGGTCAACAAGCTCATCGAAGCTGGATTTATCCGAGAAGTGAAGTACCCATTATGGATCTCAAATATTATACCTGTTAAGAAGAAGAATGGTCAAATACGTGTCTGCGTTGATTTTCAGGATTTGAACAAGGCATGTCCAAAAGATGATTTCCCTCTGTCGATCATTGAGCTCATGGTTGATGCTACAACTGGGCATGAAGCTATGTCATTTATGGATGGTTCTTCTGGATATAATCATATCATAATGTCTCCAAAAAATGAAGAATACACTACTTTCCGCATTCCAAAAGGGATTTATTGTTACAAAATGATGCCTTTTGGTCTAAAGAATGTGGGTGCCACCTACCAATGTGCAATGCAAAACATATTTGATGACATTTGGCATAAGAGGGTGGAATGTTACGTCGATGACTTGGTGGTGAAAATGAAGCAAAAGGAACACCATCTTGAAGACCTTCAAATTATTTTTGAGAGGTTAAGAAAATTTGACTTGAAGATGAATTCACTCAAATGTGCATTTGGGGTTACCTTAGGAAATTTTCTTGGCTTCATTGTCCGTCACCGTGGAATTAAAGTTGATATCGCAAAGATTGATGCCATCCAAAAAATGCCTGAGCCAAAGAACTTGAGAGACCTCCGTAGTCTACAAGGAAATTTGGCATTCATTCGGAGATTCATCTGTAAACTGGTTGGACGATGCCAACCCTTCAACCATCTAATGAAGAAAGATGCTCCTTTCTACTTGGACCAATCATGTCGAAATGCTTTTGAAATAATCAAAAGATACTTATTGAATTCACCTGTATTAGGGGCACCAACTCCTGGAAAGCCATTGATACTATACATTGCATCACAAGAGCGATCACTTAGGGCACTTCTTGCTCAAGAGAATGAAGCTAAGAAGGAACAATCACTATACTATCTGAGTCATACCTTGATATGAGCTGAGTTAAATTATACGCCCATTGAGAAGATGTGCTTAGCATTGCTTTATGCAATAAAAAAAATTGAGGCATTATTTTGAAGCTTACACTATCAAGCTAATTCCCGTGAAGTTCGTAATGACTCGACCAGTTCTTTCAGGACGTCTAGAAAGATGGTCTGTATTGTTAAATCAATATGAGATCATATACACACCTCAAAAAGATGTGAAGGGGCAAGCACTTGCTAATTTCCTTGCTGATCGCCCTCTTCCAGGAAAATGGGAAACTTCAGATGAGTTTCCTGATGAAGATGCATTTTTTACTGAAGAACTGCCGTCATGGACGAAGTTCTTTGATGGATCTGCACGTCGATATGGTGCAGGGGCAGGAGTCATGTTGATATCCCCGGAAAGACTAATCTTACTATTTTCATTTGTTCTAGGTGAAACATGTTCCAACAATGCCGCAAAGTACCAAGCTTTGATTGTGGGCCTTGAAATGGCATCATATATGAAGATTCGTCAATTGGATATCTATGGTGACTCTCAATTGATCATCAATCAAATCTTGGGGAGTTACGAGGTAAAGAAGGAAGATCTTTTGTCATATCACCAATATGCTACTTTATTACTTGAAAGGTTTGATCAAGTGTTCTTAAATCATGTCCCAAGAGAAGAAAATCGCATGGCGGATGCTTTGGCTAACTTGGCCACAACAATGGCACTCAGAGAAAATGAGATAACAAAGATGTGTGTATCTCATCGATGGGTTATTCCTGGTTGTCTTGATCTTCAAATCAATGAAAGCCACCATATATCTATTCGAGTGGTTGAAGACGAAGATTGGAGAAAACCACTGATTGAGTATCTTGAACATGGAAGGTTGCCTGAGGATCCACGAGTAAGAGCAGACATTAAGAGAAGGGCACCACGATTCATCTTTCATGACAGAATACTGTTTCGTCGTTTTTATGAGGGACTATTCTTGTGGTGTCTTGACAAAGAAGAAGCTCAACAAACAATGGAGGAGGCACATTCTGGCACATGTGTAGCAAACCAATCAGGGCCTAAACTTCATTTTCGCATCAAGATGATGGGCTACTATTGGCCAACAATGGTGATGGACTGCTTAGAGCATGCCAAAAAGTGTCAAGCGTGTCAATTCCATGCTAATTACATCCATCAATCTCCAGAAGCTTTGTATCCAACTGTAGCCTCATGGACCTTCGATGCATGAGGACTAGATGTTGTTGGACCTCTTCCAAAGTCGTCAAAAGTACAAATGTATATTTTGGCTGCCACTGACTATTTCTCTAGATGGGCTGAAGTTGTACCATTAAAAGAGGTAAAGAAGGAATTTTTTGTTGATTTTATCAAATCAAACATATTTTTTAGATATGGCATACCAAGATGTATAGTCATTGATAATGGAACACCCTTCAACAATAAACTCATGAGTAGTTTGTGCGAGAAGTTCAGTTTTAAGCAACATAAGTCTTCAATGTACAATGCACCTGCCAATGGTCTTGCTGAAGCTTTTAACAAGACACTTGGCAACCTATTGAAGAAAGTAGTTGCAAAGAATAAAAGGGACTGACATGAGATAGTTGGTGAAACTCTATGGGCATATCGTACAACCTTTAGAACGGCTACGCAAGCGACTCCATTTTCATTGGTGTATGGCGTAGAGGCTGTCCTTCCATTGGAGAAGCAATTGTGAATAGCAGTCCAAGAGGGACTTACAAATGAAAGCAATGCTCAACTTCGTCTAGCAGAGTTGGAGGCATTGGATGAGAAGAGATTGGAAGCACAACAAAGGTTGGAGTGTTATCAAGGTCGACTTGCAAGAGCATTCAACAAGAAGGTGCGACCTCGATCATTTCAAGTGCGAGACTTAGTCTTAGTAGTCCGGAGACCCATAATCCTCAACAAATGCATCGGTGACAAGTTTACATCAAAATGGGATGGGTTGTATGTTGTGAAGGAAGCATATTCAAGTGGCGCTTCTAAATTTGTAGACCAAGACTGTGTAAGAGTTGGTCCAATCAACACCAAGTTTCTGAAGCAATACTTCCCATGAAGGTTACCTATGCTCCTTAAGGTATGATCATAAACTGCATGTTACTCCTGGCCCGCAAGAGTATAAACTGTGTACGGCCCCAAAAAAAACTGAAATAAAATAAATAAAACTCATCATCTTGAACTACGATATGACTTGATCCTCTTCACCGAGGTACGTAGGCTCAGTCAAATGAAAAAAAATGGTTTGGTGGCATTGCGTGATCATCACACTAGCTCTTTAAAATCATGTAGCTAGCACATGAGTTCAAATGCGTCACAAATGAGCAAATGAGAAGATTTAAGCAAGGCATCTTAGCTGACTTCAAAGGCGCATTCGTAAAAATATTGTGAAGGTTTTGACCATGATTTTTACATATATTGTAGTTCTTAGAGTCTACTTCGCAACATAAAAATTGGCTCGCGATTCAGACATTTCTTCGCTAAGTTATGAACTTTCTACCACGACCACTCACAGTTTGAAAAAAAAATCATCTTATTTTGGAGTTGATCTGAGCATTTCAAATGCCTATTTGTGAAAATTCATGAATATCTTGATCATCATTGTTACACACGTTGAAGTTCTTGAATCCCTCTTCACAATAATAGAAGAAGCTCGTAATACTGAGACCCCTACATCGAGTTACAGATCTTCTACCAAGATCGTTCAAAGTTGCATATCAAACATGCTAGATTCGGAAGTCAATTTTGGGTATTAATCTGATCAAATCAAAAGGAATTTTGATTTGAATAATTGATATGCGATTTAACTTGAATTTTTTGCTTGCGGTGGAGATAATTTTGTGTAATTCACTGATGCTTCAGTAAGCTACTCAAAATTAAGGGCATCTTTACCTACAACACCAAATCGGGATATCCTTCGGATCAAAGCTCTATGTTGAAGTGGTGTACCCGCAAAGATCATGATGTGAACACTCCAAGTTCAAGAGACATTTTTTGTTGTTTTCAAGAGCGCACAAAGTTGAGGAATTATCATTCTGGGCGAATAGTCAACTTGAAAAATTTATTCTCATCAAATTAGAGTGAATTTCGTTGTAACTTCTACAGATAGTGTTGTTCATGATACGCTCATCACAGTGAGGTAAGAATCTCATAGTTTCATCACTCTTACATCGAATTTTGGATTTCACACCAAAGACGTCTTCCTCACATTGAAACAAGAATCTCATAGTTTCAGAATTTAAACTAACTTTAAAAAATACATCTGTACTAATATGGAAATCTTTTGGCCGTGATTTTTACATATGTTGTACTTCTATGATTTATGCTTCCAACGGAACAAGAATCACATCATTTCAAGGTTCCTACGCCGAGTTATTGATTTTCTCCCAAAATTGCTCAAAGCTGAAGAGTTCAGGGAGACAGAATTCGAGCTAACTTTGAAAATATATCTGTACTAATATGGAAAGTTTTAGGCCGTGATTTTTATATATGTTGTACGTCTGTGAGTTATGCGTCCAACGGAACAAGAATCACATCATTTCGAGGCTCGTACGCCGAGTTATTGATTTTCTCCCAAAGTTGCTCAAATCTGAAGAGTTGAGCGAGGCAGAATTTGAGCTGACTCTAAAAATACATCTGTACTAATCTGGAGATCTTTTAACCATGATTTTTACATATGTTGTATTTCTATGAGTTGTTCTTCCAATGAAAGAAGAATCATGTTATTTCGATGCTCCCACATCGAGTTATTGTTTTCTACTGCAGGAGCTCAAAGCTGAAAAGTCAATCAAGGCAGCATTCGAGCTAACTTTGGAATAATAGTCATACTAACCTGGAAATCTTCCGGTGGTCATGAGTTTCACATATATTGTATTTGTGTGAGTTATCTTTCCAATGAAATGACACACTCGTTATTTGAATATTCCTACTACGAGTTACTGAATATTTCAAATATAAGTGCTCAAAGATGAAATCTTGGTGAAAGTTGTCCGGCATGTAGAGCAAGTTACAAATCACACGACAAACATTTGAAATAGAGAAACAAAAGAAGGCATTTGAGAAGAAAAATACAACACTTTTATTCATTCAAGAAGGATTGTCACTACATCATAGCAATGTTTAAAAAAAAAAGAACAAGACAAATAAAAAACACAATAGAACAAAAAAATGAAAGAGAATGTCCTTATGCAGGATAAAAGACTAAGGAAAAAGCTTATGGCTAAGGATTTGGTGGCGACTTGTCTCAGCATCCTCCTTTAGCTTAGCTAGTTCTTTTATTTCTGATTCTGACAAGGGAATGATTTTCTCAATGGCATGAATTTCATCTTCACGCTTAGTGATAGTCTCTTGATTTTCAGACAGCCTCTTTTGATGATCCTCAATAAGGGAGGTGGTTTTCTTCTTCTTTGAAGTCCACACTTTTATCTCTTTTTCATCTCTTGTAAGGACTTTTTGAAGCTCTTCCAACTGTTTGTCCATATTGATTCTCTCCTCATTTACAGTATCAAGACATTGTTGTGCAGCAGAAAGCAACTCTTGATATCTTTTGAGAAGTGGACAGCCTCGCAACATCGTAACCTCTATGTTTCTTGAAAAAATCTTCAAGAAGAACCTCCAAAGGAGAAAGGTTGATGATGCTAACTTCTCGAAGCCCTTTGAGAATCAAGGCAACATCTGCCTCTAACTCTTTGAGGTTTTCCGAAGATTCAACAGAGAATTGAGTAATACACTCACATAAGGTACGCCACATTCCAGAAATGTAAGATAATTTGAAGCTTGAAATAGTCTTTTGTGGTTCAAAATTCAAGGCAATCCCCAGCAAAGGATGGATCAAATCCTTGGAGACATTTGAACATCCAATTTGATGTGCTCCAACCCCCACATTAGTAGTTGAGATATTTTGAGAAGTTTCAGCCTTTCCAGAAAAAGGGACTGTCAACTTTGTCATTTGAATCTCATTTGCAGCTTGACTCTTAACTTTAGCAAGTGGGAGGTGAGAACTTTTCGCCACATTGAGGAGTTCGAACTTGTGATACAATCTTCAAATACATCTACATCGCTAGGGATGTCCCCAAGACCCAACTGGACAATTTTAAAAAAATAGAATTAATATCCAATGAGAAAAAAAGAGAGGCAAGATTAGAGATATATTCAAGAGGAGACTTTTACCTGATGTGGCAATTCTGTCAAGGGCATTGTAGAACCAGCAGCACCATCTTCAAAGATTGCAGTATCAATACTAATGGAATCCAATTCAGCGAACTCGCATTGTTGATTGTTCAACTCCTTAGGTTTTTTCTTCAAACGCTTCCAATGTAGCTCTTGGCTAACATTGCTCTTGTTGGAGCTAGAGGCTGCACTAGTACTGATGCCAATCTCATGGAGTGAAATGGATGTTTTGGATGTGTTGCTACAAGATGGTGCAGTGCCAAGTGACTTTTCAACACTTTGGATGTGATGTTAGCTGCCTTCGGAGTCTGTAAAGGACTCTTAACTCCATTATCCACATGTGTAGTCTTTCCCTTCGAAGTTTTAGACTTGGAAACAACTTTGACAGATTGCGGAGGGATATTTGGTGTCACCTTGGAATTTAAAGAGCGAGGAAGCTTTTCTTGAAGTTGTTCTCCTTTGGTTGGTAAAGAAGCAGCATCCTTTTTCGGACCTCTCAAAATTATCTGGGTACTTCATCTTAACAGAATCTATCGATGAGATGGCCACCAGTTTGAATACTCACGAGTCATTAAAGACCCCTTATTGGATGGACGCATTGGTATGATGATCTTCAAAGAGCTTCCAAGATGAACACATGAATCCCATAGTTGCCCCAAAGCCAGCAGTGAACCATCATAATGGTGTTTAATGAATGCACCAGGAACATCTTGACAATATCCAAATTGTCGACTGAATCGGTGAGGGCTATAAGGCTTCACAATGAGTTCATCATCCAGCCTCAAAGTGACAAAACTTGAACGAAGGCCTATAAGGAAATCGCTCCAGGAAGTGGAAAATTTTCTACTATAATCAACCTGCAGCTCTTTTCCTTGAAGCATGGCCAGATTGTGGAGGTTATGCATATTCACTTGTTGAAATAACTTGCGAGCATCAACAAGGTCAAAATGTTTTGCCATCTTTTCTCCAGAAATCTGCCACATTCGCACACCTCGTTGGGGGCGGTAACACGGTAGTAGGTCTCAAAATACTCACCTATCCATCCATATACATAATGAATGGGAAGTAGTGTGTTGCAAGCACCCAAGTTTGAAGAAGTGGATATATCCTAGAGGTCGCGATAGATGCTTGCAAGGATCGGAACCACCAAAGAAAATATTTCTCCATGAGCCATCAAGCTTGCAACTTTGAAGACACTAGCACAAATACAATCAGTTTTCTTGTTAGGAAGAACAAACTTGCAAAGCCAACATGCAAGAAAAGCCGCCAGATAAGTCTCATCTCTGAATGATTCTTCTACGCCTAGATCAACAAAAGGAGTATTCTCTTCTTCGGTTCGAGGTAAGAAGCTCATGTCAACGTTTCCATAAGGATCAGGATTCATCTTTGGTTTCGTACGATTCTTAGATGTCCTTGGTGAAGGCTCAACATATTTTCTTGCCCTCCTAAGCCAAAACTTTGTCCATTCTCGAAAGGAGACTTTGTCAATGGTACCTTTGGTAAGTCGGTAGAACGCCAAAAACAAGAAGGAGCAGCTTCTTTGGAGAAAAGACTTCCCTTGATCATCTACATGTGTCAACTCCTTAGCCGAGGGTATAACTTCATCATAAAATGAACCATGAACAGGAAGTCCTCCAATGGTTCTCAAATCCCATAAAGAAATAGATAACTATCCGATGAAGGTAGAGACCGTATTGGTGGATGGACGCCAGTTCTCGCAAAAGGCCTGGAAAACATTTTTGTTATAGTCGTATGTGAACATTGAAACAAAGATAGCATCATAAGTTTTGATGTTATCCAAAGTCTCCTTGCAGCGGGCAAGCACATATTCTACCCACTCCCAATAGCCAGACGTATAGCGAACCTCACCAAACCCGAAAGAAGGAACACGCCAGCTGCTAAGATTTTCATCACGACGAGGAGGGGTGGCAACATCGACATTTCGATGAGTGGAAGACTTCAAAAGGAGAACTTTTTCAGTTGTGACATTGTCGGAGAAATTGTCCATAACATCCTTCGTTTCTGTTGACGACCACTCTGGGAGATGATGAGAAGTTTCCAGCGTCTTTCTAACAAGTGTGAAGGAGCCGATCACCGGAGGATGAACTTTCAAGGTGAGAACTTTGGCGCGCGAATGTTGCTTGTTCTCCACGATCTCAAGGAAAGGGTATGGCGCATCTCGGTCACTAAAGTCCATTGTCGCTTCTGGAAATCAAAATTGCACAACGTGACTATGAAAAAAGGGAGGGGTTACATTTGCGAGAACACAATCGAAGTAAGCAAAAGACAAAAAAACATTTGACCATCAGAAACGAGTTCAACCTTGAAAATTAAAACAGTAGGAATTGAGGAGGAATTTGGCTACAAATATTTTATATGTCGTAGTTCCATGTTTCTAGTTTCGAAAAAATCAAACGTCTTGCGATTTCAATTTTTCTACAATTAGAAATGAATCTTACACTACGGACGCACAAATCTGTCAATCAGAAACGGGTTCAACCTTGAAGATCAAAACTGTAGCAATTGAAGAGGAATTTAGCTACAAATATTTTATATGTCGTAGTGTCATGTTTCTAGTTTCGTAAAACCAAACGGCTTGCGATTTCGATTTTTCTACAATCAGAAATGAATTTTACACTACGTACGCACAAATCTGTCAATCAGAAACAGGTTCAACATTGAAGATAAAAACTGTAGCAATGGAATAGAAGTTTGGCTGCGATTTTTTTCTATGTTATAGCCCCGTGTTTCTAGTTTTGGAAAAATCAAACGGCTTGCGATTTCAATTTTTCTACAATTAGAAATGAATTTTACACTACAGACGCGCAAAGCTGAACCATCAAAACTGGTTACTGCTAAACAAGATTCGAAGTTACCTGAGAAAGTAGCAAGAGTACCTTGCTTGAAGTTTTTTTGAGATTTGATGGAGGCTACGTCTATCGATTTGATAAAAAACAAGCGAACAGTTAAATACACTTGGATAACTTGTTTTTTGCAGCGTCTAAAATTTTGTGTTATGAAATTCTTTATGCATTGGAGAGGATTATATAGAGATTCTTGTGAAAGATTTCTAATCCTTCCACAAGGCATAATACGGTGAATTTGGAAGGAGAAAATCTGATTTGGGTTGAGATAGTCACTGTCCATTTTGAAGCCACACCAATATGGAAGGACGAACCAAAGAGTAAAGGAAAGAAGGATACCAAAGGAAAGTTGATATTCTTTTTATTTGATTCCAAATCCAATCAATCTTCTTGTTCTTTCTCACACCTTGCAAGGAAGATCACACGGAAAAATAATGTTACTACTCACTAGACTCATCTATTTGAAATCAATATAGAGGGTCCATGTGGTCGTCGAGCAAGAATGTTTAATTTTTTTTTGAGATCACTACAAACAAATCATTTGTAGTGACCTAGTTAGAATGCGACGACAAGAAGCAAATACTCTTGAAGTCTCAACAATGCATTCATGAAGACTTCAACTCTCGTCGTAAAAAATTGGCAAGCCTACACGTTGACAAGTCTCTAAGAAAATGAAAACACGTTCATGAGTACTTCAAGTCTCATCGCCAAACTTCGGCATGCCTACACGTCGACAAGTCTCGAAGTAAGGGGCATTTGTAGACACATAAATTTTATTGGATTAAATTCATACGAAATTTGAATTTAATCCATGCTCATTTGGGCTGAATGATTAATTTGAGCTTTACAAATAAATAAAACCATTTTATTTAATTCAAATCCAAGGTCCATTTCACCTTGAAGCCCAAATCCATGACAAGTGTCATAGTGACTAGGCATCCAAGACCAATATGGTGGCACCACCGCCACGTGTCCAAATGAAGTGGTAGTCCCAGTCAAATGCAAGAACCAATCACAATCCGCCAAGTATCAATATGACATCCTTTTGCCAATCACAAGCAACTTTGTCCACCCCCTACAATTATAAATAGGGGATGGACATGACATCCTAAGGCATCAAGAAAACTCTTCAACAAGCATTCGACAATTGGAGAAAGCTACAACATCAACTACATAGCTCTTCGAAGGAGTGATCAACGGAGTTCTTCCTGGAGATCGACTTGAAACAACGAATCACTTTCCGACATTCCCGTAGATCAACAACATCTCAAGGAAGTTTACATCATCCAACAATTTGAGAAGTACGCTACTGAAGGCCCTCGAATCTTGGAGAAGCTTAGGAGAGAAGAATCAAGAGAACAACATAATTGTACTCACAACGATTCATCAATAAAAATAACATTTTCTTTTATTTATTTTGCTTGTAGTTAATTTTCAGCGCATAAGGAAATTTGTTGCGAACAAATGCGCTGCAAATTAACAGCAAGCATAATAAATAAAAGAAAATATTATTTTTATTGATGAATCGTTGTGAGTACAATAATGTTGTTCTCTTGATTCTTCTCTCCTAAGCTTCTCCAAGATTCGAGGGCCTTCAGTAGCGTACTTCTTGAATTGTTGGATGATGTAGACTTCCTTGAGATGTTGTTGATCTCCGGGAACGTCGGAAAACGCTTCGTCATTTCAAGTCTATCTCTAGGAAGAACTCCGTTGATCACTCTTTCGAAGAGCTATGTAGTTGATGTTGTAGCTTTCTCCAATTGCCGAATGCTTATTGAAGAGTTTTCTTGATGTCTTAGGATGTCATGTCCATCCCCTATTTATAGTTGTAAGGAGTGGACAAGGTTGCTTGTAATTCGCCAAAGGACGTCATTTTGACACTTGACGGATTGTGATTGGTTCTTGCATTTGATTGGGACTACCACCTCATTTGGACACATGGCACCGCCTTATTGGTCTTGGATGCCTAGTCACTATGACACATGGCATGGGTTTGGGCTTCAAGGTGAAATGGACCTTGGATCTGAATTAAATAAAATGACTTTATTTATTTGTAAAGCCCAAATTAATCATTCAGCCCAAATGAGCATGGACTAAATTCAAATTTCGTATGAATTTAATCCAATAAAATTTATGTGTCTACAATATCACACATCAAAATGAGGGGAAAAGAAGAAGATGAAGTGAGTATCCGTCTATGTGATTATTGTGTTGCTTCCAATAGTTTAACTTACAAGTAGATCTAACTGCCTACAGTAACTACAAACATATGAGTAGGGCTATTCGTGGTTATGGTTAAAAAATCAAACCGAACCGCAATTCAAACTAAACCGATTAAAAAGCCAATATTTGATTTGGTTTGGTTAGGTTTGGTTTTAAATTTGGGAAAATGCATAAGTACCCCCCCAGCCTATACCCAAAATCCCCGAGACACACCTAACCTTTACTAAGGTCCTATTACCCCCCTGAACTTATTTTTTAATTAACTTTCTACCCCTTTTCGGCCTACGTGGCACTATTCTTGAAAAAAAGTCAACACGCGCTGGGCCCACAAGATAGTACCACGTAGGTTGAAAAGGGGTAAAAAATTATATATAAAATAAGTTCAGGGGGGTAATGGGACCTTAGTAAAGGTTAGGTGTGTCTCAGGGATTTTGGGTATAGGCTGGGGGGGTACTTATGCATTTTCCCTTTAAATTTTGAAAACCAATACTATTTGGTTTGGTTCTAGTTTTACTAAAAATAACCAAACCGAACCGATAAATTAGATATATAAATTTTATAATTATTTATATATTATTCATAAATAAAATATAAATATTTTGTTAAATTAGATGTGAAAATTTTATAATTGACATATATATGACTAATAATTTCAAGTTATGACACTATAATAATTCTTTCAAGTTGTAATTTTTTTTTTGCAAGTTCTAACAATTTATTAAAATAAAAAAATGTTTTAAAACTACAGTAGAAAGGAATTTTTTTGAAAAAGAAAAGGTAAAAAACGGTCAAAGTAGTGGTAATTAATTTGAATTAATTAATAATAATTAATATGTGCATAAAATTAGGAGATTGAATAAAAACAAGAATATTTGTTTTCCATTTTTAACTCCAATCAGTTAAGTTTATTTCAAAAATAGATTTTCTTCTTTTATTCAAACATTTCTCTCTCCTGTCGATTATTTCTGGAAATAAACTTCACTCACAACTAGTTCCATTTCGTTTTTATTCAATAATCTTCATTTTGTTGTAATGGACGACTTCTTATCAATATTAATAAAGCATGGTGGTAGATGTGATCCTTCAGGTTAGTGATCTTTGCGATTTTTTATTTGTATTGTTATACTACTCAAATGTAAAAAAAATAAAAAATAAAAGCAATGATGCTGAAAAATAAATTTTCAGATTTTGTTTGTGTATAACAGAATTTGATTATGACTTTTTTGTATGAACATTTTTTTTGGAGATTACATAATATAAGTTTGATTTTGGTATGAACTTTTTTTTAATTTAAGGTTTCTGATAAAAAAATTACATAAACTTTATCTGTAATTGGTATAATGTTTATACCATGTTTAACAAAATTTGATTATGTCAGTTTTTTTGTTGTGTATAATAATTTAATTATGGTGTTTTTTTAAAAATTTATAATGTAATATTTTGGTATGAACATTGAATTTGTTCGTTATTTGTCTGACCCATTTTTTATTTTTTGATATGTTTCTGGTTAAAAAAATTAAATAATTTTTTTTTGGAATTTGTATACTACTAATACAAGACATGTATGGCAATCGATAAATTGTACACTACTAATTTGTGAATGAATACTGATTAAAAATGTTTATAACTAAATTTGTTCATTCCTTGTATGAACCATTATTGATTTTTTGGTATGAATCCAGTTTAAAAATTGACGTAAATTTTGTATGAAATTGGTATAATAGTAAAATCAAACTTGTATGGAAATTTATAGTTTTTATGGCACAAAAATGGTATGATTTAATTTTTATTTTTGGCATTATATTGGTATGGAATTGTGCATAACAGTGAGATGAAATTGGTATACTATTTATTTAATAAAAGAGAATTACTAGTTATAAATTATATGATTTTGTATTCTTTTTTGCATGAGTCTTGTATGAATCGGTGTTTACTTTTGGTATGAAATAGGTATAGAAAGTATGCATAAAATGGTATGAAATTCGTATACTGATATAACATATGTATAAAAGTTGTTTGTACTTTTGTATCTTGTAATACCGACACAATAATTTATGATGGAACATGAAAAATGCAATTTAAAAAGTTTCGGAGCATAAATTATTGTCGGCTGGTTCAAAAAGACAGTAGGGAGACCACAACTGGAATGCTGGAAAGGGTTTGCAGGTCTAAGGTTAAGTACAATACATTTCATCGGGAGGGACACAACAGGAAGACATGTTCAAATTACCCTGTAGAAAAAAGACATGATATATTTTCATTTTGATTTGATTGTTTTATTGTGACAAACTCGTGTTTTGATTTACTTTGTCTTTTAAGTTAACGACTTATATATTCAGAACACTTATTATGTGTACTAATTAATCATTTGTGTATTCGGTATTTTTTAAATGTATAGTAAAAATATAGGTAATGTCAATCAACTGAAAATATTAAGTCAAATCTTAGTATGAAATTGGTATACATTTGGTACCAAATAGATATTCCAATGGTAAAATTGAAAAAAATAACATGTAATTGAGATTTCAACCAAAATAGTCAATCTAAAACTAATTAATGTTGTATTAAATTTGTATACATTTGGTATGAACGGATATCCCATTGGAAAAATTGAAAAAATAATATGTAATTGAGATTTCAACAAAATTAGTCAGCCTAAAACTAGTTAATTTTGTACCCAATTGGTATACATTTGATATCAAACTGATAACCCATTGAAAAAATTGAAAAAACAACATGTAATTGAGATTTCAACTGAATTAGTCAGCCTAAAACAAGTTAATTTTGTATCCAATTGGTATACATTTGGTATCCAACTGATATCCCATTGGAAACTTGAAAAACTAACATGTAATTGAGATTTCAACTAAATTAGTCAGCCTAAAACAAGTTAATGTTGTATCCAATTGGTATACATTTGGTATCCAACTGATATCCCATTGAAAAAATTGAAAAACCAACATATAATTGAGATTTCAACAAAATTAGACAACCTAAAACAAGTTAATGTTATACCCAATTGGTATCCAACAAATATCCCATTGGAAATGGAAAAAACAAAATGTAATTGATATTTCAACGAAATTAGACAATCTAAAATAAGTTAATGTTATATCCAATTTGTATACACTTGATATCCAACTTGAAATTTTAGAACAAAGACTATAATTAAAAATGTATGAAATTGGTATCCAACTAGTATAAATCTGGAAAGAATTAATCTGACAATGTAAAACAATGCATATTATATATTGTTGTAAAAAACTGTAGCAGAAGAAAGATACATCATCCAAAATCAAAACATGTAATAATTAAAAGTCTAAACTGCAATCAAATATTTCAAAGTTCATTTCCTTGGTCTTGGTGTAGGATAATTGATAGTATCCTAAACATGTTCTTTTGCTATGCGGGGTCCACCAAATCTGCTAGCAACTATTCCAGTTACTTCACTCTCATTACTTGGGCCATCAACGTTCTTGCTTCTTTCATACTGCCACATGATTGTGGCGTACCTTTTACGGTGGTACTTTGCATCAATGTTAATTAGACCGATATCCAAAACTCCATTGCTAATATATTTAGCAAAGAGACATGCGTACAATCCACAATCGCTAAAAAAACATTGAAGAAAGAAATTGAGAAGGAAAGTGAATTACTTATTATGAACAAAACACAATAAGATAGGAATACATACTTTGAGCTTGGATCTTGTTGAGGCACATTATAAATACAACTTTGAGCTTGGATTGAGGCTTGTCAACATATGCAGGTAGTTTATTGGAATAGAGGTCCAGCCTTTTACCATAAAATCCTTTGCTAGCTAAAAATAGTGGTATAATTGTGGCAAGTTTATCAACTTCTTTCTCCACATTCATTGTGTGTAGATCTCCTACCATTATTGAATCATATACATGTGGAAGATTTCTGCTGATTTTCTTTTTGAATGAAGAAGACGAACGTTAAATATGGAGAGAGAGAAAATGTTAGTTCTATGTAAAAGAGGAATGTGGGGGTGTGGGGTTTGCGTGTGGGTAAAAGAGGAAGGTGGGGGTGTAGGTGGGGGGTTGCCGTGTGAAAACTGAAAAAAATCCCTAAGATGGTGTAAGAGATAATAACAATTGATTCTCCAATATTAATGTTATCCCTAAAATGGTGTAAGAGATAATGACAATTGATTCTCTAATATTAATATATTTCTCTTACTTATTAATTATAATGTAATTATAAAAATAATAACTAATTAATAAAATAAATTATAGATTAAAAATAATTTGTTAATACTTGTAATTATAATGTTATAAGTAGTAATATAAAAAAGTACATCTAAAGGTTATAATATTAAGCCTTATATAGATATGTGGGGTGGTTTTTCCAATTTTAATTAACTTAAATCTTTAACTTTACCATTCTCTCAAGCCCAACAGTTCAACCCAACTATAACAATCCTAAGTCCAAGTCTATCAAAAATCCATTTTAGTTTTTACCTACCCTACTTCACATAAATAGTCACACTTTCTGTTAATTGAATCACTTTGTTCGTGTAATGATAACTCTAGTATAACTTAATTGCTTAATTGAACCAAAAGTAGCTTTTCTGTGGATTGTTCATATACTAGGTGTTTGTGTCTATCGAGATACGGACTTCCTCAAAAAAATTATTACTTTCAAACCGAATAAACCAGAAAAACTGAACCAAACCGAACCAAACCGATAAAAACTAAACTGACGTTTATTTTTTCGTTTGGTTTGGTTTGGTTTGATTTTAGAAATTTAAAAAACTTACTAGATTTGTTTGGTTTTAATTTTAATCAATAACCGGACCACGAACAACCCTCGATATGAGTAATAGTTTGGACATGGGTATAGCAAATCACAAATTAAGTCCTATTACAATTTGAAAATTCAAAAACAAAATTTCCAACACTCTCTCTTAGCTAATTGGGAAGAATTAATATTACTACTAATCTATTATTTCGGTTATATCCCAACTCCCAAATTATATGACACCATTTGAATTTTGAAAGTTGTACTTTTAACTTTTATCCATGAATTCAGATAGAAATCTAAAAGTTTTTAAAATAAAATTTAAATATTTGAAACTGCATAAAAAATATTGTAAGTCATAAAAATTAATATAATTAAAATATTTTTAAAATAAATAAATCACAATTAAGAAAAAAAAATTGCCTCTCAAAACTTTTAAAACGGAAAAGGGTCATATTTGCCCTTGTATTCTCATAAAAGAGTTCACGTCATATTTTTTTGATATATTTGTCCCTGCCATCTCACTTAAGGAACATATTTTCCCTTGGACCATTAAGTTTCCTGTGAGAAAATAAGATCCCTTGACAGAAGTTTCGGCTTTTAGCACAATTTGATTCGAAAATAGCTACCTATTTCTACTCCTCTTTGTTTACCGTATCCTCGTCAACCCTTAAATGTTAAAGTCCTCAAAAAAGCTAGGATTTCTAACTCAAAAGAAAATTTCAATTTTAAAAAAAAAGAAAGAAAAAAATTATAACCATTAGCTTTTCTAGCTCATGAGATTTTATGATGCGTTGGAAAAGCTAATTTAAGGTGTTCAAGATAAAAACATCAGATGATTAAAGGGATAACATGAGATGTAATAGTCCAATGGGAAATATGTGGCTTAAGTTGAATGACAGGGCAAATATATCTAAAAAAAGTATGACGAATGACAAATATAGCCTTTTTTTGAGAATACAAGGGCAAGTATGACCCTTTTCCGTTTTAAAAATATGGGAAAAGGTTCAAAAATACCCCTCAACTTTGGTTTATTAGCTGACTATACCCCTACCATTAAAATAAAGTTATTCATGACCTCGCCGTTACTAATTTCACCATTTATACCCCTCAATTGATAGAAATCCCCAAATTGATTCAAATTAACCAATTTTACTTAAATTACCCAATTTTAACCCAACCCGACCCACCTAATAATATAACCCATTTTTGTTCATCTTCGTATATGTTCGTCTTCATCTTTAAAATTAATAAAAAAAAGTCCAACATAATAACAAATCAACAAATCAAAGCAAAAAAGTTGTCTGGAAAAGTTACAATCTCGCTGAACAGTGCCCAAAAACAAATAATATCAAACCCAAAAAAATAAAATAATCAACAACAAAGTTTGATAGCATACAATCAATGACAAACTTGAACAAGGAATATGAAAAAATGGAAAAATTATTGGAGCTTGAACTCCCTAACCAAATCTGAAACACAGAAAATAGAGTGAAAAATGTAAAAGAAAAATAAATCATCATAAATATAAGAATGGAAAGCAAATAGAGGGTCACCGGAAAATGAAATGAAGCGCGGTCGTGGAGCTGTATTGGTGTTGTTAACTGGTTCGAGAAATTGGTTAGCTGATTTTGGCGTTGGGAGAGAGGCCGTGGTGGATGCTGATTTGCAGAGCCTCACCGGAGTTAATGGTCATTGTTCACTGGAGTTGGAGCCAAAAGCACCTATACAATGGAAGAAAACGTAAAAGGGGAAAAGGGAGGAGAATGGCGGCGGTCGCTCTTTGCTGGAGTTTGTGGATGGAGCTGGTGGATTTTGGTAATTGTTTGATGGGTGCTTTCAAATGGATTGTTTACAGGTTGTTTTTGAAAAGGAACCCAAGTTTAAAGATGAAGATGAACAAGATAGAACAAAAATGGATTATATTATTAGGTGGGTCGGGTCGGTTTAAATTGGGTAATTTTAGTAAAATTGGTTAATATGAGTCAATTTAGGGATTTCCGTCCATTGAGGGGTATAAATAGTGAAATTAGTAACGGAGAGGGCATGGATAACTTTGTTTTAACGGTAGGGATATAGTCAACTAATAAACCAAAATTGAGGGACATTTTTGACCCTTTTCCCTAAAAATATTACATAAATTGAGATGAACACAATATGTGTTATACTCTAAATCCAACACATATTTGGCCAAAATCAACCTTCTAGGTTAGTAGAACTAGATTTACTATTTCTATTCTAGTATATAGTATTCACTACTATTTTTATTCATTTAATACAAATCATACACTTGTTGATAAAATAAATAAATTAATTCAAGCATAACTAATTTCTAGTAATTTCAACATTACTAATTCATCATATTGAGTACTATTCTTATTCATTTAATACAAATCATATTATAGTTATTGACTAAAAAATAATTTATTTCTAGCATAAAGAAAATAATTTTTTAAAAATGTGAAAGAGAAAAAAAAAGAAAAAGAAAAATAGAAAACTGAAAAATGGTTATGCCCGCCATTTGTAACGACTTCTTTAACTCTGTTTATCCAAAAATCGATCTGAAAAATCCATGGCAGATCAAGATAAGGATCACCAATAATCAGGTTGAGAGAGGAGCTATGTTGATTCATTTATCGAGACGTTTGAGTACATTCTTCGACACTGGACACTGGACATGGCCAAAATTTTGGTGAACCAGTGCGAGGTGCGTGTTAAAAAGCGGGATGTAACTGAGGATAATGATCCTAAGAAGTATGAAGGTCAGAGTGTATACTTGTGGAAGCTATACAATGATGATTATGTTCTTAAGTGCATTGAATTGTTCAACGATAGAAGATTGGGTGTTGGTGATGAAATTGGGCTGTTTTGGGATACCAGATCTTCAAATTTTATGTTCAAATTACTTTTTAAGAAAAGAATGCGGGTGATTCATATGTAGAAATTGGGATATCTTCAAGTTTTATGGTCAAATTCTGTAAACGATTCAAGAAATAGGATCATAGGTTTGTAAAATAGAGTATGAATATATGATGATTCTTTTCTCAAATTCGGTCTGCTTTTTGTACTTGTGATTGGAATATCTGGATTTTTGGCTACGATGATTGTTTGTTTTTCTCTTCTAGTATTTGCAAGAAAAGATTTGCTCTCTATTATAGATGTTGTGCATCAATCTTGTGATAACAGTTTTTCCAAAACATCTTCTAGTATTGTTCTTGAAATGTCTTACAACAAGCACATCTTTTGATAAAACCTCTTATGTTTTTTTACTTGAATTTGCTGATATAATTGTCGATTCTTCTGTAGAATTCGTCATTGTTGATAGAATAGGACAAATTTTCATCCGGAAGGAGATGCTAATTGTAATGAATGGTCATTGCTCGTGGCTCATAGCAATGGGTGCAACAAGTGAAAATGCTAAAGTTGAACTTATTCAACATAGCTGGAGCAAACAAACTCTTTCTTACGCCTCCTAAGTAGCCATTTATGACAGAAGCATTTAATGAATTCCAGATTCTCAGTTTCTCTTAGAATCTACTGATTGTAACTAAGCGAGAAATCATCAGCGACTGAGAGAAGAGCAGTACGTAGAACTTAAAAACGAGGGTTCCTTTCTCTCTTCACTCTCCTAATTTCGATGCAAACTAATAATTCTCTCTCTGTCCCAATTTATGTGACTTACTTTCCTTGTTAGTCAGTCCCAAAAAGAATGACACATTTCTATATTAAGTAACAATTTAACTATAAATGGTCTATTTTATCCTTAATGAAATGATTTACAGCCACATAAATTTCTATCATTCATTTTTTTACCACAAGTTTTAAAAGTCTTCATTTCTTTCTTAAACTCCGTGCCGAGTCAAACTACCTCACATAATATGGGGTGGAGGGAGTATTAAATAAAGTGCAGTATATAGAAATGTAGAATGTATTGGGGTAAGTTAGAATAGAAGAATGTGATTTCTAAATTCATTAAATCAACTCGATTTGAGTGCATTCTTCAATACTGGAAAAATGAGGAAAAAAATTACCTGTGAAGATCTCAAGTTTTATGTTGAAATTCTGTAAATGATTCAAGAATTGTCTTGTTGACTTGTGGGATGCAACGAAGAAAAATGGCATTAATAGTTATGAAGGTGGAAATTTTACTTTTAGGAAGATGTGTAGTGATGACTATTCTCTATTGTGCATGACATTGATCAATGATCGTGGATTGGGTGTTGGAGATGAAATTATGCTATATTGGCAACCTAGGTGTTCAGAGTTTATTTTCAAATTAATTTCTAAGGTTCGTGAGTCAATTAGGCCTGTAAAAATTTGGAGATCTTCAAGTTTTATGTTGAAATTCTGTAAACGGTTCAAGAATTGTCTTGTTGATTTGCTTTTCTGTACTTGTATTTGCAAAAAAAGATTGGTTGACCTTTCTGGCCCAATATGTTATTCGATGAGTTTCAATTCATCCGTTCGTTCCCAATGAAAGATCTTGTGCTTCAATGTATGGTTATACAATCCTGAATGTCAATCATTTAGTGCCTGAATAGCTAAGAATTTAATTAGAATGAACAAAGAACTGATAATTAGAGATGGTTGTACAGTATTGAATGTCTTGTGATAACTCGAGTTGTTTGGTCATAGTTTTTCCCCCCAAAACATCTTATACTATCGTCCTTGAAAGGTCTTACAACAAGCACATTCTTTTGATAGAACCTCTGTATCTTCCAAACATAAATAAACATCATCTAATCATGTTCTGCTGTAACTGAAGATTACCAACCAAACTCACTGGTGGAAGATTACCAGTTCCTTAATCATAAGGTTGAATCTTTAAGTTGATGGATTCCGTACAGTATGAATTGTGATTGATTTTAATGAATCAATATCCTGGAAAACTGTGTGGGATCTCCAGAAGCTTTATCACTCCATAATATTAATAATTCCTCAAGCACGAGTAACGATTCCTCTGTCTCTTCCAAACAGAAAAGGTTGAGCTGGTATAATATTCTCAATATCTCCAACTTTGTTTCCTCTTATAGCATAGCTAGTTCAAAGACAAATAATCATCAATTCTCACATTTCATAGCTTTGCAAGACTTCAAATACTAGGTGATAGTACACTGTTCGGTATGCTATGCACCAACTAGAGTTTTTCAGAAAGTCTAGAGTTGCAAAGTTTGGTTTTGCTTGTTTTCTCCACAGGTTGGTTCTCCTTTAAGTTCCAAACATGAATGAATACCTCCCTGGTAAGTGATCCAACACATCATCTCTATTTTGATGAAAAGGTGACTGAACCAGATTAGAACCTATCAAATTGGATCCTTGAGCGGTTTGATCATAGTTTTGAATGTCTTGTGATAACTTGAGTTGTTTGATCACAGTTTCTCCAAAACATCTTTTTGTATCGTTCTTGAGAGGTCTTACAGTAAACACATTCTTTTGATAAAACCCCTTCTATTTTTTTCCTTGAATTTGTTGATATCATCATCTTCACACCTCGGTTCTGCTTATCTGAATTTTCTTTGTACTTGAATTTTAGTAACCAAGTGTATGCTCTAGCATTAGTCATTGTAGTTCAGCTAACAGAATATGCACATTAGTCCATACTGGAAGTTGTACATGGACAAAGGTTTGGTGAAGGGGTGTGTGGGGTGTGTTCGTGTGTGGGATGTAACACAAGAGAATGACCTTAAGAAGTATGAAGGTGCAAATGCTAGATTAGGAAGCTGCGTGATTCAATTTGGTGATGAAATTGGGCTATATTGGGATCCTAGGTTTCTAACGTTTATGTTCAAATTACTTTTTTAGCCAAACATTATAAAAAGTAAAAACAATTACCAACTCGATTAGCCACCAGCTCGGTAATAGTCTCCAAGCCTTTACAATGCTCCAAAATAGTTAAGTTCAAAAACCCAAGTCAAAATCCTCAAAGTCTACAATAAGAACTACAAACTAATAGAAAAACTCTAACTCTAGAATGGGAACTATAATATCTGGGTGAGAACTGGAGAGAACTACTCAAAATTCCTTTTAAAATCCAATTTATAGTTTCCCAAGATTTAGTCTGAAAGTCCAGTTGGCAAATTAAGTCGGGCTCTACGAGTGGTTCGGCGATCTACCATTTGCTCCCTTCCATCGCCATTTTGCATTGGTCATCAGCCTCCCAGGTCCTGTAACTTTAGGCGATCCAACTTGTTGTCGCGGAGTAGATCGGCGATTCACCGATTGGCCATATTTGTCGCCAACTTGGTTTCTTCCCCAGGGCTGGCACACTGGAATTTTAGGCGAGCTAAACCAAGATCATTTTTCTCCACTTCTTCAGCTTGTTTTGCTCCTTTTTGCCTGTTAGTGTCCTTGCCTTGCTTCTTAGCTCACATACCTGGAAATCAAGGCTTTAACATCAGCTTATAGCATAAATTAGGTATTTGAGGACACTAAAACTATCAAAACAATGCCCTAAATGAGTCAAAATCTCGGACTCATCAACACTTCCAACTGAAAACAATTGCTTGTCCTCAAGTAAAATTCAAGATCAGCAGTTCAATAAGGATGTCTCAAATAGTGTTGCATAAGACTCAACATGAATGCACACAAAATGTTCGAACTACACATACAATGCTCAATTATGCACTCAAAGATTCAAATTGTGACTCACCATTATTAAGGATACTCAAGTTCACAATACTTGCATCAAATGCAAATTCAACCTCAACAAAGGTACTCAAATGCCCTCATAACAAAGATGATTCCACATTCACACAAAATTCTTCAACAATTTAAAGTCCCGGAATCACATACAACTCTCACACTAAAAAAGAACATATGCATGATTCCACCCATAGGCTTGCCCTTATTTTCCAATCAACATTCATATTCAGCTCACTAAAGATCACAAAGGTCTTTTCAAGGCTTATAACGGGGTTGAGTATAAAGGTATGATCATTTAGGCTTAGTGGCTTCTACCTTCATGAAGTATGGCTGAAAATCACTCTTTCTCCTTCTCTTTCACGTTCAAACATGTTCAAACTCCATCCCATTATTCAACTAGACATGAATCACCGGATACCCCATTTTTCAATATGTTCACACACTTTATTTCACAATTCTTGCTCTTTTTCAGTCTTATTTTTCTTTTTTTCTTTTTTTTATATGGAGGGGTTCCATCTTTTTCAAAATAATCCATCAAAGGGGGAGTTATTCACACTTCTTGACTTTCCTTCTTTTTCACCACACCCTCAACTTAGGCTTTTGGCCTAAGTTGTATATTCAAACAAACCAAAACTTCATGAAGGTTATAGTTGATGGGATAAATAGGTCAAAGTTGTTCAAGTTTCTTTCAAGAAAAAGATAGGCTCAATGGGTGCCAAAACAAGATTCACACTTCTCACAAGGGTGTCCATAAAAGAGGTATATTGTCAAATTGATTCACTCTTCAAAATTCTTGCCTAAGATCATTTCAATTGTTCGCTTCACTAAATCAATCGAACTAACGGGGCAAGTTCTAGGTGTCATCAAATACAATGTTCAAGACGACCTTACCACAAAAGGCATTGCTACCTACTCCACACTTTCTAGGTAGCGTGCGATGTTCATCACAAGAGACTCATTCGACAACCAGCTAGTCACAACGAGATGCTAAAAGTTCACATATTACATATGTAACTTAGTTTGCCTCATCGTAGACGCACATTCATTTCATTCAATCAAGAGCACTATTCAAGTCATCGATATTGACCACAATCGACACTCAAATTTGCACAAGAACAGCCACAATCACACACACATGAGGTGGAAATTTTTTAAAAGTTGGTTCAAAAACCATTTTCTATCAAAGCAATAGGCCACACACAAGCCACAATCCAACAAACAAGATATATATAAAACAATTGGCTCAATATTCACAAAAGCATAATTAAAACAGAACCAATATTCACAAAACAGTCACAAGAGGTGGGTATGGAAATACCTCACCCCAACCAACAAAATACGCAGTTTTTCTCAAATGCAACTAAAACAAAAACAATATTTAAAGAGTAACTGAGAGGGAGGGGAAAACTCATCCTGCCAGGCTAAGCCTGGGTTGAAGTCTGCATCTCAGTCACTCCATCTGTCGGGGCATCAGTGCCCGGGGTCAAAACAATTACAACACTCTCAGTATGGGCATTAGTGCCTGGGGTCTCAACAATCTTGGCTCCACTGGAGCCCACCATGGAAGTATCTGTCAGAGAGGCATGTCTAGCTGTCTCGTACATGGCACCTTCCAAGTCAACCAAGTCCTCATAAACAACCTTCTTTCGATTACCAAGATGCTCCTCATATGTCTCAGCCTTAGACTCTGTATCATCTGCATCAGCTCTAACCTCATCTCTGGTGGTAGCTGGAGGCATATCAGAACAAGTTGGAACCTCGGTGCTCGGGCCATCTGGGATCTCCATAATGCCAAAGATCAGGGACATATAAGTGGACTTCAACTGGTATACATACTTCCTCAACTCTGTAATATTGGCCGTCACCTCATCAGTGGCTACCTGCCCTCTCTCACACACCTCTACTCTCACCGAAAGGGCATCAATTGAGCTCGAAGAGGTGTCAATACAGCAACAATGTCTCTCACAATCATCCTAGAAATATCAGCCTCTAAACGGGAGGCACACATATCAGCAAACTGGGATAAGTGTCCCATCTTGTAAAGCATGGCCTTGGTGATCAGAGGCCTAGAAGTAGAAGCAGCAGCATAAGAAGATCTAAGGGGAGGGGGTGCAGTAGAAGAGCTAGGAGTCTCAGAAGAAGGAGGTACAAATGTACTTGAGGGCCCACTGGCATAGTTAGGCATGATTGCCTCTGTAGGAACCATATCAACATCAACCTCTGGGGATGTGTCCACCTGGGTTGCCCTCCTCCTGTCAGCCTCATCCTGCTAGTACTCAACCTCAATACGTCGGATGATGTCAGTAGAGGAGGTGGGTGTCACCTCTATATCTGTCTTCTCATCTTGAGGAACACGGGCTTATTTGCATAACTCAATGATCAACACCGAGAATGGAAGCAAAGTGTGTCTCTGCTTGACCCTCATGGTCATCTCCTGCTCAATCAATAGTCCCAAATTCAGTGACTATCGAGAAATGATGGACCCTAGACATGCTGCCTTCGGGTGTCTGAGTATGGATTTAGTTTAGGATGGCATGATAGTATTGTTGATGAACCCGAACTAGTATCGAGCTACTACATTAAGATCTTTCTTTTCTATGTGCACACCTGCCTCTATCCACCTCAAGGTGGACTTAGATAATAGGGGTGCCAACCAACCCTTCAGGTTCTCCAATGACTTCCTCTGGATCAGATCGATGTATTGGTGCATGAAGTTATAAGTTAATCCCAAAAAAACATTTATGTCCTTACTTTTGCACTTCATCTTCTTGCCCCAGACTATCACAGAGTCAACTGGTTTGAAGACACTGGACTTCTTCTTTCTTTTTGGCACCAAGTCTCCGTAAGCTGAATAGAATTCCCGGACCCAATTTGGAATATAGGGACCCTAGGGTTTAGTGAAAATTTTGAACTTATGGAACTTGAGAGTGTTCCATATCTCTGGGTACCTATCCACTACTCTGTCTGTGGACAATCTTTTTTCTTCTAGAATAGTCCTCAAACTCTCGACCTTTAGTCGATTGAGTGTCTGGGGAGAATGACCCTGTACTGGTGGCACCGAAACCATAGTCTGTGCTGGAGCTGGAAGAGGATGGGGAGTCTGAGGCTCCGAGATCCTGGATGGATCATGCATTCCATTGAAACAAAGCTCTGTTCTCTGGGCTTGTAAAAGCTGGTCATCCTCAGACTCAGATATGGAAGCCTGAGAATCCTGGGACTCTCCCTCATTATCTGATGAGGTGAGGTGAGTCTCGTAGTCTCCTCACTATTGGAGCTGGCCTTCGGTGATTCAACCACGGGCGCCTTGCCTTTTCCTTTGCCTTTGCCTCCCTTTGTTGGGAGTTTGGATGCCTTTGCTCTAGATGCAGTTGCATCCTCATCTATAACTACTCCTCGTGCCAGCTTGTGGGGCGGCATGTCTCCTCCTGATACTTTGGGTCTAGCCATTTCTGCAAACAACGAAGAAACTCTTAGAAAAATATCCAAAAGAATTGCAGAAAGACTCACCAAATCGTTTGGTGAGTCGCCAAGTTACTTTGGCGAGCCAGATCGGGCTCGGTGAAAGTACCATCACAAAAAATTTCAGAATTCAAAGCTGATCGGTGATATATAGGGCATTTCAATGGATCGTCGACACCAATTGGCGAGCTAAAAGTAGTTCACCGAAAGTTACAGTGTATTTTAAGGATTAGGGGCGCAGAAGAGCGATCAAGAAGGACTTTCGGCTAGTCGCCGAGTGAACTCGGTGAGCTCAGGCATATCATCGAAAGTTACAGAACACAACTCAACATTTTATGGAAATTAAAGGCGATATAGGGGGACTTCGGTGAATCGCCAAACCATTCGCCGAGCTCGTCTCAGCTCGCCAAACAACCCAATATGCAAGTTTTCAACCCCATTTTTCAAAATCAAACCTGCAACCCCCAAAAAAAATTAAACATAAACACTATACAATTCAATCAACACCCATACTACCCATGCCCTCGGGGTACTCAGACTTCCTCCGATTTGGACAAAATTGGCCATTTGACGTATTTTTCCCTTAAGAATGACGTCAAACCCTCCATCATTAGACAAAATATGTTATTTAGCACAATCTGGGATTACTCATACTTCACCCCCCTAGACCCAACTATTTTTATTGCAACCCAATAATTTAGACTCGATTTTAAACAAGCACAACATGGGAATCGATCAATTACGCACAATTAGTCTCTAATTTAACTCATCACGGGTAATCCGACAATTAAAAAATGATTAAAATCAACTACCCAACAATTATCAACAACAATTTACCAATTTGCATTCGAGTTCAACCACATATGGAGTTTGGGGTTCGAAAAACCAACCTTTTATGCTAAAAATGAAATTTGTGAAGCTAAGCGGAAAAGTTCCACAATCCTGAGTAAAGATTTCACAAGATATAAGAAGAAAAATACGAAAATACAAGAGATCTAGAGTCGGGTGAGATGGTACGGGAGTTGAAAAGTTAAGAAAGTAAAAGGATTTTGAAATATTAAACTGTTGGGCCTTTAAAACCTTTCAGTTTGCGCTCCATTCGACAGTATAAGTCGTGCTCACCAAACTACTCGGGGATGTGCTGAGTGGTATTCTGGCTCGTTGAGTTTTACAGAACTCCTACCAATTTGGGGGTTCAAACGGAAGATAAAGTCGGGCTCGACGACCTGTTCGGTGAGTGACCGACTGAGCCTTTAGCTCACCAATTTTTACAGAGTTCCCCATCAAGCTGGGAGTCCAATGGCGGTCCGAGCCGAGGCTCGCTGACCTCTTCGGCGGTTTGCCGATTGGACTTTTCCCCGCCAAATTACCCATTTCCCAACACTTTTCACTTTTCAACCTGCAAAATTAACACACGTTATTCACAATTAAAAACATCAAAAACTTAGGTTGCCTCCCAAGAAGCGCCTTAGTTAACGTCGTGGCACAACGAAAATACCAATTTAATCTTCATTTTTAGGGTTTGCCAATGTATCACTAAGCAACCCTCCTTTTGGCGTTGGATTTAAATGAGTTGAGATTTAACCCATTTGTGTCTCCAGCTACTTAATAGAGACTGAGTGAGAAGGCACCATCTCATTAAGCGTTGAGACATCCTCCTTCATCTCCTTCAACACTTTGTTTGACACTTCAACTTTGTTGAGAATGCGTGAGAGCATGTCTTCCCGAATGGACATTTCTCGATTCCTTGGGATTTTGATGCTCATGGGGTGGGACATACATGTCCTTGTCACCCCCTCTTTTCTTCCAAGAAGCATTACGATCACGCCAATATCTGTCATGGTCTCTCCATCCTTCGTCTCTATTCTAACCCGAATTTCCACACGACCTTTGATAGTTGGAACGAAAACCTCATCTTTGATTAGCAAGGAAGTTAACTTCCTCATTGTACAACGCTTCAAAATATGCTTCATCGGGGTTCACTCAAACAACACCCACATCATTAACACTTTTTGTACCACTACCCATCACATTATTTTTCCACGATATCCAGCTGGTCATCATTTTGGCCATGATTTGGTCTCTCTCGTGATCCTTTTCAATCTGCTCTTTTGTCATCCTAAAAGTGAGAGAAGACACTTGGTATTCACAAGTGTACCATGCTCTATTGATCTTAGTCATACAATTAATGAGTTGAGACGCTACTTCATAGGGTTGTTGCATTATACCACCGGGAACAAATTGATCAACAACTCTTTTGTTCACCGAATCAAGACTCATATGGAAGTATTGTAGCTGTACATTGTTTGGAAGCCCATGAGTTGGGAATTGAAGAACCAACTTTTTAAACCTCAGCCACGTCTCGTGGATTGGTTCACCTTCCAAGAGTTTGAAACCTTGGATGCTATCTCTGAGCGTTATCATCTTTGACGGGGGAAAGAATCTCACATTGAACTTTGTGAAAAATTCATCCCAAGAGGTGATAGAGTCCCTCAGTAATTCAGCCAACCATTTTGTTGCCTCACCCATCAAAGAGAATGGGAACAACCTAAGACGGACTGATTCTTGTGATATGTTCTTGAATGAGAACGAACCACAAACATCTACAAAGTTTTGAATATGCTCATGGGGGTCTTCATGGGCCATCCCTCCATATAATCCTTTCATTTTGAGGAGCTGTAGCATTGTGCTCGTAACATGAAAGACTGCATTACCCTCAACAGGAGGTAGACGAATTGCACCCACACCACCCAATTGAATTGGGTCATTCACCATTGGGTCATTTACATCATTCAGATTTCTAACATCGTCTTGGTGGCCCACTTGGCTACCATTACTCCCATTCACGCTCAACTCTTCCTCTGTTCAATTCAAGAAACACAAAACAAAAACTAAAGCAAGTCAATTCAACTACAACCAAAAAGATCACAATTCAACTTCAATAAGAGAATTTTAAACAACACCACTCCTTGGCAGCGGCGCCATTTTGATAGAACGTCTCAAGTAAACCTCACCCAATTCTAGGTGTTAACGATCGTTATCTAGTATAAAACCCAACTAAGAGTTAGGGTCGAACCCACAGGGAGCGGTACATGTCTAAAATTCAATTATGACGTACAAATGTGGACTAATCGATTAAATGAATGGAAATTATCAAAAAAATGCAAACAAATCTAAAGGGGTGACAACGAATGTCAGATAGGGAGTTTTGATTAGTAATTAACAGCTAAAACACAATCAAACACTAAGGAAATAACAATATAAAGAGGAATTCTCGCGATGTGATCGATTATTGGCAAATTTCACTATATGGGTAATTGATAAATGGCTAAATAACTGTGGGTAGGCTAGACTATAGGTGAGATAGCTTTCTCTCGAACAACTATCATGATTCAAGTGATTTCTTTCAAACATCAATAAGCTTAGAAAATAAGAACATCTCACACCTTAATCCATCTACTCTGTCGAGCTAGATAGGTAGAATTGGGGTTATGATTTAATCTTTCAAGCTAAACCCATATCAACCTAATAACTACAATCATCAATTGAAAGCTTTGATTCTAAAATCCCTTTTACAAACAAGCCCAGAAAAATTTGAATTGCATTTGCAACTACAATTCTTAGATTAAAACATAGCTATCAATTAAACCCACTTATATTAAGCCTTTAAATCAGTAATAATCAATACACATAAAATAATTCAACCCATAATCACATAATCACACCCCAAAAATTAGGGTTTTAGCCAAACATCATAAAAAAGTAAAAATAATTACCAACTCGATTAGCCATCAGCTAGGTAATAGTCTTCAAGCCTTTACAATGCTCCAAAATAGTTAAGTTCAAAAACCCAAGTCAAAATCCTCAAAGTTTACAATAAGAACTACAAACTAATAGAAAAACGCTAACTCTAGAATGGAAACTATAATATCTGGGTGAGAACTGGGAAAGAACTACTCAAAATTCCTTTTAAAATCCAATTTATAGTTTCCCAAGATTTAGTTTGAAAGTCCAGTTGGCAAATTAAGTTGGGCTCGCTGAGTGGTTCGGCGATCCGCCATTTGCTCCTTTCCATCGCCATTTTGCATTGGTCATCAGCCTCCCAGGTCCTGTAACTTTAGGCGATCCAACTTTTAGTCACGGAGTAGATCGGCGATTCGCCGATTGGCCATTTCTGTGGCCAACTTGGTTTCTTTCCCAAGGCTGGTACACTGGAATTTTAGGCGAGCTAAAGAGCCACTCGGTGGTTCGTCGAGTGGTCTTGGCGATCACCAGGATTGATTTTCTCCACTTCTTCAGCTTGTTTTGCTCCTTTTTGCCTGTTAGTGTCCTTTCCTTGTTCCTTAGCTCACATACCTGAAAATCAAGGCTTTAAAATCAACTTATAGCATAAATTAGGCATTTGAGGACACTAAAACTATCAAAACAAAGCCCTAAATGAGTCGAAATCTCGAACTCATTAGATTCCAACTTCTTAATTGATATGGAATGTGAGATAATTGTTTGGTTAAGAGAAGAGACGTCATCTTTCATTTCCTTTAGCACCTTGTCCGATCGTTCCACTTTGTTGAGAATGAGTGCAAGAATATCTTTGGTGCGGAAATTTTCAGGGTCAGCCCTTTGCTCTTTTGGCTTTTGACGCTCATTGAGGTACATATCGTTCTTTGTCACTGTCCCTCTCTCTCCAATTCGTACCATAGTCACACCATTCCCTATCTCGGTCTCTCCAACCGTCATTGCGATCCCTATTCCAACCTTGATTCCTGCCTGGACTTGGATAGTTCGGATGAAAACCTCCTCCCTGATTTGTTAAGAAATGTACTTATTCATTGTACATAGCTTAAAAGTGTGCTTAATCATGATTTACTCCATTTACTCTGATCGCATTCATAGCCTTAGAACCACTTCCCATGACGTGTTTTGATAATAGGTCCATTTGGGTCATCATCTTGGCTATGTTTGGATCCCGCTCTTTGTCCTTTTCCATTTGTTCCTTTGTCATCTTGAAGCTCAAAGGAGACACTTGATCTTCTCTAGTGTACCAAGCACAGATGATTTTGTCATTTCATCAAGAAGAGTAGATGCTATTTCAAATGGTTGTTGCATGATTCCTCCTTGAATGAGCTGTTCTGCCATACCCTTGTTGATTGAATCTAGACTCCGGTAGAAGTATTGTAACAACACATTGTTCGGGAGTCCATGAGTTGGACATTAGAGCAGGAATTTCTGAAACCTCAACCATGTCTCATGAATTGGTTCACCATACACTCGCTTAAAGTTCTGAATATTATCTCTCAAATGTCACCATCTTGGAGGGAGGGAAAAGCCTTACATAAAATGCATCAGTGAGCTCCTTGGAAAGTCAGCTAACCACTTTGTTGCCTCCCCCATCAGAAATAAGGGAAACAAACTAAGTCAGACCGACTCCTGAGTGATGCTCTTGAAAGAAAATGGCCCACTCAAATCCACAAAGTTTTGGATGTGGTATGAGGATCCTCAGTAGCTAGACCTCCAAATAGACCCTTCATTTGCAACAACTACAACATAGTGCTAGTCATATGAAACACCGCATTGCCCACAATCGGGGGCAATCGAATAGCACCCGCACTTCCCAACTGATCTTCATTGACATTGTGCAAGTTACCGATGTCATCATTGTGCCCAAGTTGGCTAGCATTGCTCCGGTTAACACTCATCTCTTCACATGTTTAAGAGAAGCCAACAAAGCACAAAAATAAGTTGATTCAACTACAACAAAATCAGTTCACAACTAAACTTCACTAAAAGAATTCTAAACACCACTCCCCGGTAGTGGCGTCATTTTTGCAAAATGGGTGATTATTATTTACTAAAAGTCATTGAATCTTAGTGGGTAGGCTAGGCTTTGGGATCAAGCGAGTTCTCTCGAACCTCTACAAGCATAACACATGTCAACCCAATACCTTAATCAATATACTTTTTCAAGCTAGATTAGTAGGATTGAATTTAGACCCACTTTCTCAAGCTAAGTCTACAATAACTCAATCATCAATTAATAGTTTTAAATTTAAAATCGCTTTCTCAAGCAAGCTTAGAATGCTAGACTAGAATTGTATTTGCAACTACAATTCATCAATTAAAACTCAACTATTAATTGAATCCACTTCAAATCAACAATAATATCAGTAAATACTAACACCCATAAGTTAATTGAAATATTAAATCACATAATCACACCCCCAAGAATGAGGATTTTAGCCACACATAATAAAGAGCAAGAAATCGTTACCAACTATGTTTTCCATCAGCTTGTGCAACAATCCACAAGTCTTCCAAATGCTCAAATTGAATTCAAAATCAAATAAACCCTAAATCTCTACTCATAATGTCAAAGAACAATGTTTAGAATGTTAGGGATCAAAAAACCCAGAACTGGACAATGTGGGAACTCTCCAAAACTCCAGAACTCCTTTTTCTTCTATTGAAAATTGTATTTATACATTCCCAAAATTTCAGCTTCAAAGCCACTCAGCAATATAAGTCGGGCTGCACCGACTAGGTCGGCGATGTGGCAAGTACTTCTTTCCATCGCCTTCTTGGCTTGGCTTTTCATCACTTTTTTGCTGTCACTTTAGGTGATCAAAGTCAGCATCATCGATCCATTTGGCACGTCGTCGAACCATCGATTTACTCACTAAGTTGGTCTTTTCAATGCGATGGTCTGCTGTAACTTTTGGCGAGCTAAAGAGCCACTCAGCGACTCATCGAGTAGCTATGGAGAGTACCATCATTTCTCTTCTTCAGCTTTTTCGCTCCTTTTTCCCCAATGATGTTCTTGTTTTGCTCTTTTTCCTTCATTGTTGCAAATTAACATTTTAACATCAATTTAGAGCATAAAATAGGCATTGAGGACACTTAACTTTAAATATCAAGCCCTAAATAAGTCGAAATCCCCGACTCATCAGAGCGACCTTTAGCTTTGGACATTTTGTCTTAGCTAATTGGATGGTACGATTGAATGTCTTAGATGATAGATGTGTCTTAGCCTATGCAGGAGTTCAGTCCCCTCAACTTGATCAGATTCATAGCCAACATTTTGAGGATGAATCCTTGGTAGCACTTTGATATCGGGTGTTAGTGGGTGATTTCGTTCAGGGTACCTTGGATTCAGACTGGATTTTGAGGTATGCAGGTCGTATTTGTGTCCTAAGAATTGGGTTTTTTATTCAGTTAATACTTTGGAAGGCCCATGATTCTAGTTATTCTATTCATCTGGGTACCGCAAAGATATATTGTGACTTGAGGCAACATTATTGGTGGGTCAACATGAGGAGAGATATTAAGGGCTATGTGAGCCGTTGGTTAAGTTGTCAGCAGGTGAAGGCCGAGCATTTGAGACATGGTATTGAGTTCCAGAGATTACCCATTCTAGAGTGGAAGTGGGATCACATCACTATAGACTTGATGGCGGGTTTTCCTTGGATTTCTAGAGGTATTGACAGCATTTGGGTAATCGTGTATCGACTGACCAAATCAGCACACTTCCTCTCTCTTCATTCTTCATTCAGTGCTGAGAGGTTAGCCCATATCTATATTTGTCAGTGGTTTGTCTTCATGGTGTACATGTCTCTATTATATCAGATCAGGGTGCTCAGTTCACTTTTAGATTTTGGAGCACTTTTTAGGATGAGTTGGGCACTCACATTAATCTTAGCACAACTTTACACCTACAGACTGATAACAAGTCGGAGCTTACTATTAAGGTTCTTGAGGACATGTTATGGGCTTGTGATTTAGAGTTTGGATGTCAGCGGGACCAGTTCTTGCCTTTGACGGTGTTCACATACAACAATAGCTACCATTCTAGCATCCAGATGGCCCCGTTTGATGCCTTATATGGTAAGCATTGTCACTCACCGATTGGTTGGTTTGAGTCTACAGAGCCTAAACCGCATGGCAAACACTTGATTCAGGACTCTTTGGAGCAAGTTAGGGTGATTCAAGATAGACTTCAAACAGCTTACAGTAGGCACAAGAGTTATGTTTATCGTAGGCGGCAACCTTTAAGGTTTTCCTCTGTGTGTCGCCCATAAAGGGCTTGATGAGATTTAGAAGGCGGGGAAAGCTTAGTCCTAGGTATATTGGACCTTTTGAGATCATTCGAATAGTTGCAGGGGTTGCTTATGAGTTTGGCTTGCCTATGATATTCTCAGCTATCCACCCAGTCTTTCATATTTTGATGTTTCACCAATATGCTTCTTATGAGTCGCATGTTCTTTAGTATGATGCAGTAGAGTTAGGTGATCGCTTGACCTTCGTAGAGGAGCCAGTTGCCCTTATTGCTAGAGATGTGCAGCATTGGCGCTCGAGAGACTTTATATGGTTAAGGTCTATTGGAGGCATCATCTAGATGAGGAGGCTACCTTGGAGACCGAGCATGATATACGAGAGCAATTTCCCAGCTAGTTTGAGCCTCAGATACTTCTTGGCTCTTACTTTCACAGATGAAAGTTCTTTTTAGTAGTGGATGTTTTAATGAACTTAGGTTATTTCAATGTTTATGCCTCCTATTTTTCATTTAGAGCCCTTATGTAGTGACCCTAAGTCATTTATGACTTGTTGGGACTGACAATTCGGTCACATGATTGTTCACTTTGTTTTTATGTGAGTTTGTGTTTTGAGAGCTTTTGAACCTTGAATGGTCTTTTTTCCCCCATAAGTTCATGAAGATGACCTCATAATCTAATTCTGATGATTCCATCAGCTCCAGATGTGTCATTTTAGGCTAGTAACATAGTCAGCTCGACTCCCCAGGCTTTTAGCGTAAGTTTGTGCGATTGGTCATTTAAATATTCAAGTTGAAGCCTAAGTTTGACTCTAGTAAATACTTTGATTAAACAGTCTCGAATAAGAATTCCATTAGCGCGGTTAGCTCCAAAATATTGAGCTTGGTCTAGAACAACCCTTTGTTTAGGATTTGAGACTTCGGGGCTAATACTGAAGCTTTTTGTTAAATTTGGCTTAAAGTGGAAATTGGGTGTAGGCGTACTTTTCAACAACACGAAATCCAATGGGGACTTTGATGATTTCATTGAGTCCATAATGTCGTTTCCGATGGGGTAGTATATCTCGTTTACGCGCACGGGGTTCCGAACGAGTCTTGGGCACCACGTTGAAGTTTTTAGGGCCTTAGCCCTTTTGCTGTCAATTGATGCATCGCCGCGTTTGTACCGTTCAGCCACATTCCCGGATGGCAGGTGTCACGGCATCCACGTTCACGCGTGGGAACCGCATTTGTGGACAGTGCGTCGGCACTTGCGTTTGCGCTGGTTGATCGTTAGGCCTATTTAAGCTTGATTGCAACGACAACCTTGGCTTCGTTAGTATTTTTGCAATTTCTCCCTCGTTTTAACTCTGATTTTGGTAATTCAAAGTACCACACACTCTTTGTTGTCGGTTCTTGATGAGTCCACAAATTGGACTCATTTAGGGCTTTATTTTAATAGATATAGTGTCCTCAAATGCTTATTTAGCCTAAATATCTTATGAAAACACTTAAGTTTCATGTATGTGAAGTTTTAGTGGAAGCATGGACACTTAGGCTCAAAAAGGAACAAAAAGGCAGAAAAGAACAAAGAAGCTGAAGCCTGAGCATCGCCAAGCATGCTTGGCGATTCACCGAAGGGACACACTCTGCCAATTGTTCTAGTACGCGAAGCCCTGAAGGAGAAAGATAAAAAAGGCGATGAAAGGAGCAGTCGGCGCTTCGTCGATCAGTTCCATGAAGCAGAAGTATACCGCCCAATGATCCAGAATGCACAGATGCTGAAGGCAAAAGCACAAACGGCGATGAACTAGAAGAAGGGCGAATCACCGAGTCATTCGGCATTCGCGACTAACCTCGACGAGCGATCCGCCAGCACTATTTTCTGAATTCTATAAATACTAAGTTGTTTACTAGTTTTGTGTGGAACATTAGAGGAAAAAACAAAATTATAATTTTTAGACTTTAAACTTAGCTTTTACATTTTTTCTCTCAAGTTTGGAGAGGGTTTTTGGGACTTGAAGAAAGGAGTTCATCTTCCCCAAGTTAGAAGTGGGTCTTCTCCATTCTTCTTCCTTTGCTTAAATCAAGGTTTACTTTCTTATACCCATTTGATTTCACTATCATTTTAGGTGTATTTTGTTGTTTCTTGATGTGTGGCTAAAAACTCCCATTCTTGGGGTGTGATTTAGCAAATATGTGTTGATATTATCGTTGGGTCTTGCTTGATGATAGGTTAAATGTATTTTAATGGTGATTTCACCTAGTGGTTGTGGTTTAATTTAATGGGTTTGTAGTTGCAACTACAAAGCCACCCATGTGTTTTCGGCTTGCCCGAGAGGGAGGTCGCGAAACCAAGACCACTAGACTGATGGCCTAAGGAGTGGGTCGACATGAGGTTCAGCCTGAGAGGGTGAGCCCTAGTCCCATATCCTAACACTCAGCTCGAGAG
>JAJOOS010004974.1:0-94130 GCA_029582725.1 Solanum chiquidenum
TTCATTTTTTCATCAATTTAATCCTACAAATAAAATACACAATTTAGCACAATTCATAAAATTTATGCTCATAAAGGATAAATATAAATACTAAATGTGAGGCAAATAATGATTAAAAATATGTATTTTGACCTCACATCAAGAGGCGAGCGAGAGAGGGCGGAGAGTGGGAGAGAGGTGAATTGTATATGTATATAGGTTAGATAATTGTATATTATACATATGTATTTGTATATTCTGGCGAATTATACATATACAAACGTGGCTAATTATACAAACTCGAAATCAACCCGCGTAATTAATGTATAATGATAGTCGTGAGTGATAATTATAGCAAACTATAGCTATGATGAGTAATTAAGTAGTATAAGTTTGCTTAACCGCGTAATTTTCCCTATGAAATAAGTAACAATAAGTATCTTCTTGATTTTCTTTTTTAAGGCAAAATAATATCTTCTTGATTTTTTTTTGTTCAAAAATCTCATATTTTAGACTTAATAGATGTACAAGTTATATATGTAGTGGAAATTATTTAATTATGATCACACAATGAAGTCATTATGTCATCTTCATTACCGTGGAAGTTGTTCATATTTTATTGAAGGAAAAATATAATGACAAATATATCTCTAAATTATCATAAATGGTATATATATATATCTTTTGTTATATGTATGTATGTATATATTTTTGCCGTTAATATTTTCGATTGTGTAAACCCTTAAGCTAAACGGAGGGTTATGTGGCATCATCCTAGACATGTATCCAATTTTAATTTATTTACCTAAAATAAAAATAACTGCCCAACTATTCATTCCCAAAACCTCATTAAAACCTAAAATACTTTATGGTTTCTCTTATTTTCCTTTGTGAAAAGGGACAAATATACTATGACAAATGGTATGTATATACCTTTCATTATACTTTAAGATTATATACCCTTATCATCAAATTTTTGACATATGTATACCCTTAAAACTAACGGCTGGACATGTGGCTTCCTCTCAATAATTTTACTCGATTCTTTATTTAATTTTTAATTCAAAATTAAAAAACCTACCCATCTTCCATAAATTACCTACGCATGACACAATTACAACTCAAACCCAATTTCTTGGTAACCCAAAACAATTCTTCCAATATCACCATCGTCGAATCCTAGGAGTATGTACTATCTTCTTCTTCTACTTAGATTTTTCTACTGTTATCTTTTGTGGCACCAAATTAAGAAAAGAGATAGTCACCGACTATTCATTTTCAAAATTCAATTAAGACCTAAATTATCCAAAATTTCCTTGATGATAAAATAGCAATCTTCTCTACTAATCCACCTTTGAATTATGATAATGCTGCGATTAAAATTTCGCGAGGAAAAAGCGAAGACAAATTTTCCGATTACGGTGTCGTCGATGAATCTGTTTCCAAGTCAGAATAGTACTATTGAGTTATCGAATGCGGTGTTGACGGTTGAATCATCATTGATGCTTGATCTAAGCATCAGGAGTTCATCCTCCTTCTTACCAACGGTGTAGGTAACTTTTTGTTCAAAATCCTCAATTTCGTCTTTCTCCGATTGTTGGAGGTGTTCCGCCGTTGAATCAATTGTGCTTTTAGAATTTTTTTCAATGATATGAAATAAATTATCGCGAACAAATTACTGTAAAGAGATATCGATGTTTACTGGCGGAGATGGTGGTGTTGTTCCCAACACCAACGAGTCGGATTCTTACTCAATGATCGATTTTATGGATATAATAAGTGCATTGATTCCAACCTTAATTTTTCACCGACATGAGTGAACATATGAAAATTGCCGGATCAGATATTCTGCATGGGTCTGAAACTCTCCTTTAATTAATTAGTTGTAATCTTGTTTAATTAATGTGATTCCCCTTTTAATTTCCAGTAATTAGGAATAGAGTAAAATATTTAGAAAAAGAGATAAATATACCCTCAAACTATCATAAATGATATTCATACATTATACTTTACGTATGCATATACCTTACTGTTAATATTTAGGATTGGGTATAATCTTAAACTAAATAGAGGGACATGTGGCATCATCCTACATATTTATCCGATTTTAATTTATTTAGTCGAAATTAAAGTAGCTCACGCAACTGTCCATTCCCAAAACTCAATTAAGACCTAAAATATTTTATACTTTCTCTTACTTTTTTTTGGCGGAATGACCTGGGAGACCCTTATACTTGGCTCGAATTGTCAACTAGACCCTTCTACTCATGACTTTGCCAATTGAACACTTAAACTCAATAAAATACAATATTTTAAACCCCTCTGACCGTTGACCAATCCTATGTGGCAACTTAATAGTCGAGGTGGAACAAACGTGTGATCTCACACGTTAAAAGAGCGTAAACAGAAAAATTTGAGACTAAAATTAATTAAAAGAAAAGAAAAAATGAATAAAAAGACAAATCTTCTTTTCCCCATTTTCTTTTCTTTTCTACCCAACATCATTGTCGTTCTTCCCTCCACCTAGTCCCCATTTTTCTTTCTTGCTCCCTTTCCCCATTTTTATAATCTTTAATATGTTTGCAAAAAGTATTTCAGAAATTCTTTTCCATAAGTAGTTGCTTTAGTCTTTTTGAGATAAATATATATGAAGAGAAGCTATTGGGGGAATGGAGAGGAGTAATTTACAGGCGGCTAGGTGATATATATCTGATTATTTTGGAGAGTGAAGAATGATTATTGTATTTTTTTGTAAAATTAAGTGGAACATGTATATTTATTAGAACATATTAAGATATTTTAGTGTGGTTCATTGGCATTAATGGAGGAAACAGATTCACAATGGTTCAAGTGGCGGATGAAGACCTTGGTAAAAAAATATGGCGAAAAATTATGGACGATGAAAACTTGGAGAACAATGATATTTTTTAGTTATTTAAGGTAGTAATAACTAGTAAGGAATAAGGATGTAAGATGACAATGGTGTCTTTGGTGAAAAAATGGAGGGAGATGGTTAATGATAAAGTTAGTGTGAGGAAGAAACGGAGTGAAAAAGAAAAATAATGAAAATTTTAAATAAGTGAAAAGAAAAAAGTTTAAATTTCTTAAAATAAAGTAAAAATAAATGACGTGTCACTAAAAGTCTGATGTGGATCATGACATGTCATTTTCATGGTGTGTTTGAAGTGCACGTGAAGTCAAAAGGGTTCAAAAGATTGTGTTTCATTGAGTTTAATTGTTCAGTTGGCAATATCGTGAGTAGAAGGGTCTAGTTGACAATCCGAGCCAAGTATAAGGGTCTCCCAGGTCATTCCGCCTTTAATTTTTCTTTTAACTCTATTCCTAATTACTGAAAATTAAAAGGGGATTACATTAATTAAGCAAGATTACAACTAATTAATTAAAGGAGAGTTCCTAATTCATGCAAATTCTCTGATCCGATAATTTTCACATGTAATTCTGTGTCGGTGGAAAATAAAGATCGAACTTAATGCACTTATCATTACCCATAAAATTGATCACTAGGAAGAATCCGACTCGTCGATGTCGAAAACGACACCATCTCCGCCGATAAACATATACATTTTTTACAGTAATTTATTTTGTGATGGTTCATTTCATATCATTGAAAAAATTCAAAAAGCACAATTAATTCGACGGCGGAACAATTCTAGCGATCGAAGAAAGATGAAATTGAGGATTCTGAAATAGAAAGTTACCTATGCCATTGGTAAGCATACCAACGGAAGAGGATAAAGATGTTTTGCGAGGCTTAGATCAAACAGTGGTGGTGATTCAATTGTCAGCACTGCATTCGATAACTCAACAGTAATATTCTGACATGGAGGCCAGTTTATCGGTGGCATTGAAATAAAAAAATTTGTCTTTGCTTTCCCCCCGCAAAACTTTAGCGACACAACATCATAAATCAAGAGTGAATTAGAACAGAAGGACAAGTGTCATTGCGGGTTGTTGTTTCAAAGCTTAATAGCTGATACACCACCCAAATGAAGATTGATAACTCACAGGAAAAAGAAACTGAAGGCAGAGTTCACGAACATTCTCAGAGGAGATCTGGAGGCGGAAAAATGAGAGTGATATTTTAAGAAACCCTACTTGAGGGTCTTTTAATAGTAGAATTATAATGGGTTGGGCTGGGCTTTTGTGTTTTGGGACGCATTTGTTTTTTTTTTGGTACAGATCTATTTATGAATAAAAGGCTATGACCGATATTAGTTTTAAAAAAAAATAGAAGAGGAATTTGTTATTTTATCATCAAGAAAATTTTGGATAATTTAGGTCTTAATTGGATTTTGAGAATGGATAGTTGGTGACCATCTCTTTTCTTAATTTGGTACCACAAAAGATAATAGTAGAAAATTTTAAGAAGAAGAAAAAGATAGAGTAGAATCCTAGGGTTCGGCTGTAGCTAGTGATATTGAAAGAGTTGTTTTAGGTCACCAAAAAATAGTGTTCGGGTTATAATTGAGTCATAGATGGGTAATTTTATGAAAGATGGGTGAATTTTTATATTTTACGTAAAAAATTAAATAAATAAATTGAGTAAATTATTGAGATGAAATCACGTGTCCAACCATTAGCTTTAAAGGTACATGTCAAAAAAATTACAGTAGAAATACATACAACTTTAAAATATAACGAAAAATATATGCATATCATTTGTCGTAGTTTGGAGGTATTTATCCTTTTTCCCTTTATTGAAACACTTCAGAAAGTTCCAAAACTTGGTAATTGTTCATTGAGTGTTGAAGTATGCATGTTGGAATTATTCTATGTACTTCTACTAACCATCAAGTTTGAGTAATTACTTTTTTCCCTTTTTGTATCATTCAAGATTGTGGTCAAGTGATGAACATTTTTTCATCTATAATTAAAAAAATTAGATTTGAGTTCTAAATATAAAATTGTCTTTAATAGAGAGAGTTTTACCTTCTAAAATAAAACTTATTTGAATAAATTTAAATTAATCTACCTCAAATGATTATCGAACACCAAATATCAATTTAAAGTTGTACTCCTTTCCATTCACAAAAATAACGTAATGAAATTTGAAAAAAGAAATTAAAGATCCCGATAGACCTATATATGTTCGTTAAAATAGAAGGTAAGCACAATATTTACATATTTCAAGAATTAATTATGGCTTTATGCATGTACATATTCAATGGATGGCAGAAAAAATAATATCACTGAATTAAACTCTTGCTATATTACTTCTATTTAAATATTCCTTTCCTTCATTTTTGTTCGTTTATATTATTACAAAAGTCAATCCCCTAAACTAGCATTAAGGTATCTAATCACAATATAATTTAAGGAACTTAAACTAAGGCTTAAGAAAAAGAACTATTCTAAAATTCTCAAAATGGTTGATTATTAATAATTAACAATAAACCTAGTCCTACCTAGCAAACTTGACTAACGATTCATGAAACTTATACTATATATTATCTAACTGAGCTAAGTCTAAATAGGGGAAATTTTAACCTACCTCACAACAAAACAACAATCAAAGAACAAATCACACAGAAGCTTCTCCCTTTTAATAATACTCTAATCACTTCCACTCTATCACACAAATAATCTACTCATTAATAACGATTTTAACGGTACTCCAGGGGCGGCTCTATGCTTTGGAAAATAAGACTTATGCCTTAGGCCCCAAAATTTGGGGGCCCCAAATTTTTATTAAGAATAAATTATGTGTTAAAATTTTATAGAAAAAAATTGATTATTTATGATTAAAAGTATAATATTTTTAAAATATATTATTTTACCCACTTTAACATTTTTTGTACTTTGTTAAAAATAAGAATTAATAGTGAAAAGTGTTGAACAAAGTGAATTACAAATTCTTTTTTATTTATTTTTAAATTTTAGTTTCAAGCATTATAACAAACATATTAAAATGGGGTATACCAAGTCATCAACTTCTTGAGATTCTATGATTCTAACTCTTATCTTTTTTCAATATTTGTCAACTTATTACTTATAGAAATAAAATTTGAATAAATGTGTATACGAAGTTTGTTTATATTTTAGGCCTCGAATTGAAATTTTATTTTAGGCCCTCAATTACATTGAGCCGCCCCTGCGGTACTCGTATTGATATTTCTCAATTCCGGCCAAAAAAATCATTCATCCGGACTAATCGATTAAAATAAAAATAAATTCATATCTATCTTTTTCATAGGGTAAACAAATTATATCCAAAATTGGGTAAAGACGAGACTCAATACAGGGCTCAAATTGACCCGTAGTTTCAAGAACAAAAAAAAATAGAATTACGAATTGGAAGAAGAAATAAAGCTAGAATTAGCTATAGAATACAGAGGGGAACATAATTTACCTACTGACCAAATAAATCAACAACAAATGCATGGAATCATCCCAAGAACATATTAATTTTGTGGTGATCGTTTTGTGGTACCTGCGAGGGGTTATATTAGCTCTTATTTTTCATTCGACTTTCCAACTTGTGCAGTGTTTCTTAAGCCTTAGAAACTAAGTTATTGTTCTTAAGAAAGTTTTTTGCATGATTTCATGGTGGGAAGGAGCCTTAAGTTGGGAAAGATGATCATATTTTGGTCAAGGTTAGAATTTGTTAATAATCCAAGTAAATTAATAGGTCATTAGTAATTGATTGTTGTTTATATTGTTGTTAGACCAAGAACAAGCCAAGGCTCTCTGCAAAGAAAAATATCGGGTTATTTGGAGTTTTCAAGAGCTTGATTCGGGTTAGGTGATAGTGGTATGTTTTTTATTTTTATATGTATGTATATCTACTGCTTGTAGTATCATTTGTACAATGCATGGTAGGAAATATATGAATTGACATAATCTCATGCAATGAACTTGTGCTTGTGGCTTGTGATTTTCAAGTGGTCTTGTTCATTGTACCATGTGATTGTGTATAATTATTTGTGATTATTGATTGACTCGAGTACCATGCCGGTACACTAACTATGGATGACTCGAGTACCACATCAGTACACTAACAATTTGGGTTTGTATCATGTGAAAGGACCTGATATTTGATTTTTAGTTCCATGAGAGTACCTGGTATTTGCATGTGATCATATGGGACATATGGTTATGCATTATTTGACCCAAGTGTTGTTGTTTCATAAGATGTGACTGAGAGTCTTTGTGGTTGGTTATTATTGTTATGTTAGGCCTTGTTCTATGTTATTAGATTGTGGTAGCTGTTTGGATTCATATCTTAAACTGGTCACCTGATCCTATAAGTATATTATGGTTTGTGTAGTGATATTGTACCTATTCTTTTTCTTGTTGAGTACATGAAATCTTTCAACGGCTGTTTCGAGACTCAGTTGAGAGACGCCTGATTTGCGAATCCAAGGGTAAGCTTCGTCTTTCAGGCTACCATGGATTCTTCTGCATCTTCTTGTCCATTTGTTTGGACACAGATCTTTAGATTTTATTTATTTTTAGTTTCGGGGTTGTATTCTTAGTTGAATTTTTTTAGAGTTTTGATTTGGTGACTTTTAATTCTTAGGAATTTTTTGCATTTAAATATTTTGGCTATTGGATTGAGTTTATAAGGACTCAATTCTCTTGGTTAGCTAAACTGTTTTACTTTATTTATGATAAATTTGGTTTGTTTTAAATGGTATTGGGTTGGTATTGGATTATTTTTTTATTCTCCCACCAGGTGATTTTATGTGGGTGTCACTCATGTTGGTCTAGGTCGTGACATAGTTAAAGACTCATTGTAGTCTCTCTCACAATTTATGATATAGATATGAATTCAACTATTTAGTTTTGTTCCTACGTACTGTAACACCTAAAAAAAATATGTGTAAGGAAGGGTTCAAGAATGGTGGAAAGGTTTAAGGAAGGGTTCAAGGACGATCGAAGAGTCCATGGTCAGTGAACCCATCCTTGAACCCAAGCCTTGTGAAAAATATTCTAAGGCAAGGGTCTAAGGAGGTTCAAGGACAGTGAAAGAGTCCATGGTCAGTGAACCCAAGCGTTGTAAAAATATTCTAAGGCAAGGGTCTAAGGCAGGGATAAAGGACGGTAGAAGAATCCACGGTCAGTGAACCCATCCTTGGACCCAAGCCTTGTGAAAAATATTCTAAGGCAAGGGTCTAAGGAAGGGTTCAAGGACAATGGAAGAGTCCACGGTCAGTGAACCCATCCTTGAACCCAAGCCTTGTAAAAAGTATTCTAAGTCAAGGGTCTAAGGAAGAGTTCAAGGATGGTGGAAGAGTCCACGGTCAGTGAACCCAAGCCTTGTGAAAATTATTCTAAGGCAATGATTCACCGACAGATTCACGTCCACTAGAATGGTCCACGGACGGTAGACCCGTTCTTGGAGATTGAATTAGAGAAAAAAATCTAGGCCTCTAGTCCATGATAGCCTTCAAGGACCGTGAATCGATGAATGGTCGGTGAAAGCCTTCCGTGAAAGGGTCCCGTCAAATTTTTTTAAGGTTATATGTGTCTTTTCCTATGTATCTAATACCTAAACTAGGTCGTTTTAATCCTAATCCTAGACCCTATATAAGTCTTTCAGCCTAAAATTTAACCATTCTAAATCACTCTTCAAATTTCCCCAAATCCCTTCAAGTTCTTTCCCCAAATATTTCTCTCTCTAAAAGAAGAAGAAGAAAAAGAAGAAGAAGTCAAGCTAGGGATTTCAAGACCAAGTATCCTAATCTTCCATTGATTGCAAGCTTTTGGCATCAAGGTATGATAGTTTTCATCCATGGAGCCCTTTCCTCCATGGAGTTCCTGAATTCTCCAATTTATAAAGTTAGAAATCCACAATTGAGTTAGGATTTTTCCTCTATGTCATGGGTTCTTTTAAATGTTGATTTATTTGATTGATTTATGAACTTTTATGCATGAACTGATATAATCTCATGATTTTAAGGTGAATCCCCATTAACCCATGTTTAACTCATGTTTTCTAAATATTGATGATTGAAAGTGGGTCTTGAACTATGAAAGGTGAGTTATGGAATTATGGATATTCTTATGGAATTGATAAGATATAATGTAGATTGCTTTGAGAGTAAAATCATATATGTTGTTGTTATGGTTAATTGTTGTGAAAGGATTGCTCACATAACTGCCTCATGCATGAATGTGAAAGATTTTCTCACATTAAGGATTCTAAGGTTGAAAGGTCTTCTCACGTAAAATGAATTAAAGATAAAGAGTTAATCTAATGAAACCTGGGTTGGATTCATTGTACCTTTCCATGGATGACATATGACTTAGCTTGGATTGGTAAGATGGCGTGCCCTTCCATGGATAATAACGACAAGTTAAAAAAATGACTATTTCGTGGGATTTACGCTTAGCACCGAGAGGATATTGAGATGGGAGCTCCCCCGTTAGTAGAGATCGGGTTTCTAGAAGAAATCTTTTTATCCCATACATATGTGCCCCCATAAGATGATTGTCTTAGATAGACATTAGATAGTGGATCCACTTAAGCTAGAAGTTCATGGTCTTACCTTGGCAAGTAGGACACCCCTTTTTGGTGTGGGGTAGATACCGGATTCCGTGTTGATAACTCATATGGTATTATATGTCGGTTAAAGGTAAATCTCCCACAATAATGAACTAAGATTACTTCAAGAAGTATCTCACATGTGACTTAAGATGATATCTATTTGCATTGACCATGTTTTGTGATTTATGTCCTCTAGTTCTTTTGCATTCATGATTTAGCTTGGTCATTGCACTTTATGAAAATGTCTTTTTTCTCATGATTTCAAATATTTTACGCATGGCTATCATACTTGGTAAATATTTTGTACTAACGTATACTCTTGTCTACATTTCCCCAAATGTAAGTACCGACCTTATAGATTCACACTTCTGTGGCTAGGGATCTCATATAGAAGATTGAAGTTTGGTGAGTTCTTATAATCCGAGGACCGAGCTTGATTTCCATTTTGTCTTTACTTTTAGTTTTGGAACTTGATGTACGAGCTATGCCCCGAGATACTCTTATGTACTAGATGGCTTTGAGACGATGTTTAGATTCCATTTTTCTCTATAAACTGTCTTTTAATCTCTTTATTCTGCTTTTCTTGTATGATGAACGCCAAGTGGCTTGTGTGGAGCCTCTCGGGAACCTATACCCTATATTACACTTAGGGCCCACAATGGGTCGTGTCAAACATGGTAATCAGAGCACAAGGTTTAGAAAGGTCTTAGGAAGTCTCATAAGCTACGTCGAGTAGAGTCTTATTCATGAGTGTGAAGCGCACCACATTTATGAATAAGAGGCTATAAGATGATTAGGAAACTCCACTTCTTTCATTGCTCTAAAGTCATGTGGTAGAGTGTAACTCTATATATCTTTCTCCTAATCCTTATTCGGTGCTTTAGGATATGGCCCCTCGAAGAGTTTACATTAGGAGGAATGCGAATGAGAATGTGAATAATAATGTGGAATGAGAAGCTCCTCAAGCTCCTCCTAAAGCTTCTCAAGTTTCGGTCGACCCTTTGGCCGAGCTAGTGACTAATGTGGAGTTTAGGGATGATTTTCAAGTGTTGGCTCAATCCATGACGGCTCAAGCCAATAAAGAGTTTGTGGTTCCCGTGAACCCAAATGTGGGTACGACGACATCTAGAGTGAGGGACTTTACTAGAATGAATCTCCCGGAGTTTCATAGGTCTAAGGTGAGGAAGATCCTCAAGAGTTTATTGATGAAGTGTATAAGGTGTTGATGATCATGGGAGTGACGTCGGTGGAAAATGAGGAATTGGCCGCTTACCAACTTAAGGGTGTTGCTAAAGTTTGATTCAACCAATGGAAGGAAGAGAGGGCAGTTGATGCAAGTCCTCTCGATTGGGAAAAGTTTAAGGTTGCTTTCCTTGATAGGTTTTTTCCTCTTGAAATGAGAGAGGCAAAGGTGCTTGAATTCATCAATCTTTGTCAAGGAAATATGAGTGTGAAGGAATATACTTTGAAGTTCACACAATTGTCGAGATATGCTCCTACTATGATTGCCGATCCTAGGGCAAGGATGAGTAAGTTTGTTTCGGGTATGTCAAAGATGGTAGTTAAGGAATGTCGTACCGTTATGCTTATCAATGATATGGACATTTCTCGTCTCATGGTTCATGCTCAACAAATCGAAAAGGAGAAACTTAAGGAAAGGTCTACGGAGGCAAAGAATGCTAAGACCGGTGATGGTAGCTTCTCACATTCAAGGTCCGATGGGCATGGTCGTTCTAAGTTTCGGCAAAGGTTTTCCGGCCAAAGTTCCTCCAATTCTCCTTCTAAGTTCAACAAAGATAGGGTGTCTAACCCTAAGCCTCAAGGAGGAAATGGTAGTGGATCTTTATTTCCTATGTCTACTTGTGCTAGGTGTGGAAAGAAGCACGAGGGGAATTTCTTAGCCGGCATGGATGGTTGCTTTGGTTGTAGTAAAAGTGGTCATAAGATGAGGGATTTCCCGATGCTTACGGCTAAAGGAAGAGATGGTAAGCAAGCTCCTCCTAGTGGTTCTGGCTCCAATGCTCCCAAGAAAAACCAATTATATGCACTTCAAACTTGTGGTGAACAAGAGGGTTATCCCGATGTGGTTACCAGTATGTTGAAAGTCTTTCAACTTGGAAAGTAAGACACCCCTTTTTGGTGTGGGGTAGGCACTGGATTCCGTGTTGATAACTCACATGGTCTTATATGTCAGTAAAAGGTAAATCTCTCACAATAATGAACTAAGGTTGCTTCAAGAAGTATCTCACATATGACTTAAGATGATATCTATTTTCATTGACCATGTTTTGTGACTCATGTCCTCTAGTTCTTTTACATTTATGATTTAGCTTGGTCGTTGCACTTTATGAAAATGTCCCTTTTCTCATGGTTTCAAATATTTTATGCATGGCTATCATACTTGGTACATATTTTGTATTAACGCATACTCTTACCTACATTTCCCCAAATATAGGGACCGACCTTACAGATTCGCACTTCTGTGGCTAGGGATCTCATATAGAAAATTGAAGTTTGGTGAGTCCTCATATTCTGTGGACCGAGCTTGATTCTTCTTTTGTCTTTATTTTCAGTTTTGAAACTTGATGTAAGGGCTATGCTCCGATATACTCTTATGTACTAGATGGCTTTGAGACGATGTTTAGATTTCCATTTTTCTCTATAAAACTCTTATATGTTGCAACTTTCTTTTAATCTCTTTATTCTGCTTTCTTGTATGATGAACACTAAGTGGCTTGTGTGGGGTATTTCGGGGTCCTATACGACATGTTACGCCTAGGGGTCATCTTGGGTCGTGACACGTACCTTATCGGTACTAATCGCATACCTTTATGTGCTACATTTTTCATGTGATGTAGATACGAGTGATCATTCTTAGGAATATGGGTAGAGAGTAACAATCCATAGTTTAGCAGTTAGTGAGCTCTCCTTATCCGGGGACATAGCTTAGTTGTTTCTATCTTTATTTCAGACTTGTATTATGGCTAGTTGAGGGCCTTGTCTCCATAATTTATTTTATTTAGTTTAGAGGCTTCATACATTAGTATTCAATTGTAATAAACTCATTCTTGAAATCTATTTCAATTGGGTTTTTAGTTTAAAGCTTTTGCTTCAGTGTCATATGATATGCTTAAATATGTTATGTCAAGGGTTAGCTTGGGATTACTTGTGGTTCCAAGTCTCATGTCTCGGTTAGGGTATAGACACAAATTGTGACAAGCTTGGTCTCAGAGCACTAGGTTCAAGAGTCCTTTGATGTTCTAAAAGATTTTTTCAATAGTCATTTTATGGGCGTTAAGCGCACCATACTTATAACGAGAAGGCTACGGAGAATTTCAAAAATGTTTTTCCTTCTTTCATACTCTAGATTGTACAGTAGAGCAGTCTCATAAAAAATTGATGTAATTTCGAGTATTGCTCTGAATTCCTTAATTATTCCTCATCTATGAGGTGATAGAAGTAGTAATGTTCAGTTCCTACCGATAAGATGCTCTCAGATAGAACTATCAACATTTTAGAGACCGCATAAAGGACTTGAGATGATCCCATTAATATGTTTTAGCCCATCAAATCAAAATCTTATGCTTTAATTATGTCAATTGTATTGTTGATCCAAAATATGATATATATATATATATATATTAAGATTCTTTTATATTCCTCGTTATATTGAACATCTATGAAATGAGAAAGTATGTATCCATACTCTTGGATAGTATAAGCATCCGAAAGATAGTATAATTTGAAATGTTATACTCCCTCTGTCCCAATTTATGTGACACATTTCGGATTTCGAGATTCAAACAAGTCTATCTTTGACCGTAAATTTTTTATATATTTTTTAAATATTTTGAATTATCAATTATTGGGACTTATAGTACTTTTAATATAGTTTACAAATATATAAATTTCATTTTTAAAAAATTGAAGATTTCATGAGAAAATTCTCGGTCAAACTTAATCAATTTGACTCTCGAAAAGAGAAATGTGTCACATAAATTGAGACGGAGGGAGTATGATTTATAAGTAGTAGAATGACCCAAAATTAGAAGTGTAAATCTAAAAGTGTAGTATCCAGAAAAGATATATATGTATCGATCAAGTTAGAAGTGAAGTAATATGTCTTTAGGTGTTAAGTAAGGGGTAGTAAATTGATGCAGATTTCATGATAAAAGGTAGCGAAAAAGTTGTTGGTTAAGATGAATTAGATTATGGCTGAACTAGAAAGGAGTTTATGATGACATTTCATTCCTTTTTAAAAGTATAGGTCATTAATGAAAGTTAAAGAGGTTAATGATCGATAGATCTAGGTTGCACTTCGTGATTCTAAAAAGGAACGTTTGATGCTTATAGAGCTATGAATGTACTTTAGACATATGGATGAATAAGTAGTAGTGGTATGTAAAAGAAGAATATGATAATATACTGTAAATAGATAGACTGCCACTACTATCATGTAAAAATTCTTTGTACAAGCTTGTAATAATACCGATCAGAATGTAAAAATCTATCTAAAAGCATATATGCATACATATTTCTACAAATATTCATCTACCTACAAAAAAATTAGTACGACTAATTCATTGTGAAGTACTATTTTTATAACAACTTCAGTTATATCAAACAAATATTTAATGTGGCAAAATAATTATTATTCCTATAATAAATCTCAACTCGTGATATAAAAGAAAAAACTGCTATGAATTTTATCATAATAAATAAATTCATAACTAAATTATTTTATCATGACAAATAACTGTATTAAAGCAATGACTACAATAATTTTTTTATAACTTGAAAAAAAAAATTATTTAGCTACAATAATTTCTTTCAAACAATTATTTCATATTATTCATTGAGGTTACAACTGTTACAGTAAATTTTAACTCATGACAAAAAATAGTAATTAGCTAGAAAATTTTATTACTAACATAAAAATTGTGGCTATATAATTTAACTACTACCACAATGTGTATAACTTGAAGCAAAAAGATTTATCTAGTTATAATATTTTGATTCAAATAATTTATCATGGCTCAAAGGTTTTTATTGCTGCAATAAGTTTCCACTCATAGCATAAACTTTTATTATAATAATTAGCTACAAAATTTTATTATATGTAGCTAAAGTTCTATAGTTATATCGTTTAACTATTGCATTGATTTTTTATATTCTTGAAGCATAATATTTATTTAGCTACAATATTCTATTTCAGATAGTTTCTTGTGGCTAAATAATTGTTATTGCTACAATAATATTTATCTTGTGGTAAAATTTCATGATCAACTACAAATATTACTGTAGTAATAACGCTATAGCTATTTAGTAATTATTGTCATGATTGTTAGCAATTGTAGCAAAAATAAAGAAGTAGGTTTGTCAATTTAATTTTTATAGCCAAAACTGTAGTAATAAAGCTATAGCTATTTAGTAATTATTGTCATGATTGTTAGCAATTGTAGCAAAAATAAAGAAGTAGGTTTGTCAATTTAATTTTTATAGCCGAAATTTAATGAATTTATAAATAGCCATAAAATATAAAATTGTGTTGCTATTACTATGTAATAGCTACAATTTTTGAATTCATAACTTAAATTTTGTAGCTATAAATATATTCTATTGTAGTATGATCAAAATGGTGAAAAAATTACTTCTTGATTTCGGTCGAACCCTTTTCTTTTTAGTATATGCCAAAAAGAATTTCAATTTATTATAATGAAAAACAATTTAACTTTCCCTTTTACGCCTAATGAAATTACTCTTAGCCATATAAATATTTAAAAATTATTTTAGGCACAAAGTTTTAAAAGTTTTCTTTCTTTCTTAAATATCGTGTCAAGTCAAAAAGTGTAACATAAAATTAGACATATTATACTATAAGCACGTCAAAGGGGTGGGGGTGGGGGTTGCAGTGGTTTCCACTTATCCATCCAATAAACACAATGTATGGTTGATAAGTTTCTTGAAATCCTACTAAATGTACACTAATAAGCTGATAAGTCTCGTTTTTCTGATATTTTATTAATCCCGTTGAAAAGCCTTCCCATTGAATTATTCTTTGGCTACACCAAAAGCAAAGTCTTTCCTGTCTCCTGCACCTACTTGTTTAGCTTAGCAAATTGCATCCACCATTTTCAATGTGTGTAATTCACTTTTCCAGTAAAGAAAAAACTCAGGTAGTTACCAACGAGAGAGTTGTGATATAGAATGTTATTTTTCTTAATTAAAGTTCTTACTCATTTAAAATACCGGGTTACTTTTGTAACTTTTCAATACGAATTCAAAACTAGTCAAACCTTGAAAAAGTAAAATCTAACACATGAAATAAAGGCGTCTTAATAAATCAAAGAAGTTCTGCTTTTATTGCAAACCAAATACACTGTATGACATAATATATTAAAACACCATAACCAGTACAAGGGTCTCCCATTCATCATGGTCGCAAATTAAAAATTGCAGATAATAAAATAAAAACAAAGCAAAGCAAAGCAAACAGTGACGAAAATCCCCAAATCAATCGTTAAACTTACATCCTCGCGGAACTCAAAGAGCCAGAACAAGACCCGGAACCGACTTACCGACCCGATTAGGTAGGCTGCTCTCCCAAAGAGAAGGGCAATGCCGTGTAGCAGCGATGGAAGACAAATCCGAAGAAGGGCAATTATTATTATTGTCAAGTCGAGTGACTGTGAGAGAGGTATTGAAATACTCCCTAACCTGAGTAATTATTCCATCATTAACAGTCCAAGCGTGAACCCAAGTAATAGAACGATCAGGATCGCAGCCTTCGACAAGGACAGTAGATCCAAAGGCGTCAATACTTTGAGGAATGAATTTGAAAAAATAGTGGTCCGAGTTGGCAGTACCAGTTAGTATGCGCATCAAAAATTGATGTGAAGGTGGACCATGGAACCACCACTCAAGGTCAGAGGCCAAAAGTTTCTGGACCTTATCAACGTCACGTGAGCTCAAAGCTTCATATAGGGCGAGCACCACCCCTTTATTTCTGGTTTCTTCCAGAATTTCCTGAGAATTAGCCAGTTGCAGATAAAGAGGAGAGAATAGAATATATTTATATACCAACTAATAATGGGATGCTGATTAGATTGGATTTGGATTGAAAGGGGAAGAAGGTAGAAGGATTATATAGGGAGGATTCAAGGGTATTAGTGAAATTATATCAACGTAAGAGGGTGTTTTTGGGAAACTTACAAGGGTGAATACATTTCACGCGCCATTCAGTGCATGAACTTTACGTGTCGATGCATGTATGGTTGAATGTTCTCGTTTTCTTTGGGTGGGGACAGAATTAGTTAGGCCCCACCGACTGACGTTTTAATTGTGAGCATGTCTAGCCAATTTTAGTGGATCCCCCTGTATGTATTAATTAAAGCAAGGCCGCATTAAGATGAATTATGAATGATAAAATATCTATGCATATAAAATTAAATATTATATTATTAAAATTTATAAAAAAAATATTTCATTAATATTTATATTTGATTAAACATTATATCACTTCATTTTTAACTCTCTAATTCACTTACATCGAAGGATTAAAATACAATAATAATATATCTAATATGATTTTACAAACGATTTTGATGATATATAAATCTAAAAAATTAGTGATCTAAACCAAGGCCTAAAACAACAAATTCAGTGAGAGACTTGTATATTTTACAAAGTTGTAATCTTGACCAATATTTTTGCAAAGCCATTTTAACATTCTTCAAAATACTTTCAAGTCTTCCTATTAAGGATATTTTCTGAATATAGTTGTTTAAGAAAGTCTTGTCTACATCTATATTCTTTCAAATCATTTTTGAATTTTCACTAGATTGTTCCATAATAAAATATTAAAATATAATAAATATAACATATGTACATACACAATCAACAGCAATTAAACAAAGACAATCAAAATAAAGAAAAAATACTTCGTATTTGGAAAATAGAAGCAAAAGCTAATCTAATAATAGTATGTTATGATATCACTTCTTTCTCCAATTACAATAATAACAATAGTATATCTAGTGTATTCTCACAAGCGATGTTTGATAATTAAAGAGTCTCAATAAAATTAATAATTTAAAAATATTTTTTTAACAAGAGACCTCAAGTATATAAATATTGTATATCTTACATAGTTATTTTCAATCTCAACCAATTATTTTTCACTTAGAAATCTTGAGTTTTTGATAAATATTAATACACCCAAAAAGAATGACAAGAAGAAATTTTGACAAATATCAATACAAATTATATATATATAATATCAAATAAAGTATTTGTAAAGATTATGAAAACTTACCAGCTCAAAGAGAAAATTGATAATTGGTTGAGAAAAGAGTGGGAAAGAGAGGCGAAGTTGTGCGACTTTTTTGTTTGTTTTGGAATATATCGTATTAAATGAGTTTTAATGTTGTTTAGACTGCTCTACACATCTGATTCATTCAGATCTTTTTAAATTGATTTTGAGATTTTTTTTAAATAAAAAATCAAATGAAATTAATTAGTTGATGAATCTAAATGATTAAGATTCAGACATAAAAATAAAATACACTTAATAAGTTGAATTTGAATGATTAAAATTTGGACTTTTATTAAGTGCAAATAAATGAGACATATATACTCTATAATCCATATAAAATGAATTGTTGGAGTACGATAAAAATATATAAGGACATAAATTATAAGTTACTTCTGCAACCTTTTTGATTATTTTTAAATTAGTCTTCTAAAAAATGTTAAGTAGTAGTTAAGAACCTTTTTAAATGAAGGGTAAACATGAAGAGAAAAAAAACTCGTAATAATTTACTTATTTTGAACTATGAAAAAATTTCAACAATTCACTTAATATGGAGTGGAAAAATTATTACGTACATACATTTCTTTTAAGAAGAAAAAATTGTCTCTTTTGATTGAACTATACTCCTATTTCAATTGTTCATCTTAGTTTTTCTTTTTTTTAAAAAAAATGAATAAAAAGTATTGCTTTAAAAAGATTTTTTCATATTTTAGCAACATTTTAAATTTTACTTTTTGTATGACATGCTTAAATTACAAAATTAAAAAATATTTTGATATATTTGATATATCTTTAATTTAATATTATAAAATATAAAAGTATTCTTTATTTTTAAAATTCTGTATCAATTTAAAATAGAGAAAAATTGAAATAAAGGGATTACTAATTATTTGTACACTATTAAGAGCCCGTTTGGATTAACTTAAAAAAAGTAGTATTTAAGTTAAAAATAAAAAGTCAAACGAAAATAACTTTTAAGTCAAAAAATAAAAAGTAGGGGAAGACTTATTTTTTATTTTTGACTTATTTTAAGTCAATTTAAACTTGTTTTAAGTCATTTTTTACCTTGTCAAACACTTCCTAACTTATTTTAAGTCATTTTAAGTTATTTTTTATATATTTTCCAAACACCTCCCAAAATAAAAAACTGACTTAAAAATAAGTTTGACCAACTTTTAAATCAATTCAAACTGACTTAAAAATAACTTTGACCAACTTTTAAATCAATTCAAACCCCTTCTAACAGTGGTCATCTTTGAAAGCGTGAGGTTATACAAGGGTGGAGTCTTGGACTCTTGGTATCTCTCAGCCAACTTAATCCTCAAGTTTGCGTTTTGTGCAGCTATAAGAATTATTATTTAAATTTGTATATTTTTATTTTTATATATATAAAATAATATTTCTATAAATTAATAATTGCTTATTTAGTAACGTAGTATATAATATTTATAGTTAGGTTAGTATCAGATAAGATAATATTGATATTTCTCATCATTTATGATATGATATGCTTTTTCAATACATGAATAGGAATTTTGTGCATCGTTAAGTGCACTATTCATATGTATGTATGTAGTAAAATAAAATATTTATGGGGGTGAAGTAAATGTAATAAGAAGTCATATTTTAAAATAACAATGTATTATTAAGTTGGAAATGTTATTCTATGTTTTAATTTTCTCTATTTTTGTAGGAGTGCTTGATTCTTTATACAAATTTTGATTTCTTAAAAATATATTTAAACTTCTTCATTGTGTCGTTGTTATTATATTTGTTTATTATGATTTTTGAAATATTAATTAAATATTTTTAATAATTATGACAATGAAACACACAAAAATTATGAATAATATTGTAGCTTATATATATATATATAATTTTGTTAGATATTAAATACATTAATAGTTATGCGTTGATTTTATTTGTAAAACTATAAATAAATAGATGATGAATATAAGGAGGGGAGGAGAGGGAGCGGAGGATATTAAATGATATCAGGAACATGACTATTATTATAATTTAGTAGTTAAGATCATCAAAAGTTATGGAGTAATGAAAATAATGATAATTATGTTTTATATTAAAGAATATAAATAAATGAAGAAATAGTAATTAAAACATTCATTTTTATACAATAATAATAAAAATAGAAAAAATTATTAATAAAAATAGGATTTTTGGCTAAAAAGAGGTGTCACATTATTTTTCTTTTATCTGGCTTTACTTATCATCATAATTCTTTTGATTGAAATGAGATGATTCTATTATTTGTGTTCCATAACAAAAATAAAATAGAATAGTACAAGATCAAATGAGTAGCATTGGCAATACATGTAATTAAGTTATTAATACAAATCACGGTTGAAAAAATTCTATCAAAGCAGCCAAGTTACTAATGCAATTCAAAGTGAAAAGTAATTCTAGCAAAACTAATTCGTAATTATGCTTCAAACAAAAAAGTATTATTTTAACATCTTCCTTTACAAGTAGAATTGTCATCATTTTCTGCCCTCCATGTTAAGCTCCTCATCACATGCTACCAATTGAATAAAAAAAAATTACCAATCAAAAAATAATTAAATACATATAAAAAAAAAAAAAACCTAAACTACACAATAATCTACAAATTATTTCAATTGTACTAACAATAAATAATCAACATCTCTAAAAATTTAACAAAGTTCATAATCAAACTAATTATATAAAGTTAATGTCAATTACAAACTGACTTTAAAAAGAACAATCACTTATATAATGATGATACATTGTTCATTTTTACAAACATACTCTTGATCATATACTTGTTTAGAGGATTGAAGGATGACAATATATACATAAAATATTTAAAAAATACGTCTAAGTACATAAAAGAAAGACTTGAAGATAGAAATATTCCTTACCTTCATATACTTCTTTTTTGTTACATGTTAATTAATTTACAAATTAATATGATGAAGTAAAGAAAAAATATATAATCTTGGATAATTATGAATATTATTAAAAGTAACTTGAAAACTCATATGATAATCAATTATTTTCTTAATGATATAAGCTCATGTGCTAATCAACAAAAAGGCAAGTTAAAAACTCATGAAGGAAATAATGTGATTGAAGAAAACCTTTTTTGATAACGAAAGAATTATATATCTTCCCTCGTGAATTTATTAGACTATTATCATCTAGATTTTTTTTATTTTTTATTTCATTTTTTAATGTGAAAATATGAGAAATAAAAGGAAAAAAGTGTAAATAAATAAAAAAGTTTTCAAAATTCAAGTTATATTTATTAGGACGGTGAGACGAGATGCTACATGCATTAAGCAATTGGATCTCATAAATTTGCTAACATTATAGGCATTTTCGTTCCAATGTTAAGGTTATAAAATGTGAATATTTTTGAAAATAAAGCTGTTGAAATTTAAAAAAATAAATAAAAAATCACGTGTAAAAAAGATTAAATATGTTCCTAAATTTACGAGAAGGATTAATATACTTTTGAATTTTGTAAGACTAATCAAATATACCTCTATATTTAGTTTTTATATTTAATAAAAAATTACCTTTTTTTACTTCAGCTAAATGGGAAAGAAAATATCAGAGCTATTTATATAATAATATGGATATAAATTGTTTAAGGGATGATATTTACTTTAAATCATTCAGTTGAAAGTATATCTGGACCTCTCCATGTAACCACTAATAATATAGTCTGGACCTGGCCCACTTGAATATTAAGAGAGAAAATAAAAAATATACAGAGAATTCTCATACTACACATGTGATTTTTGTAGTAAATATTTGACAAAATTGTGCTTTATAAATACTTAATTTACGTGTTGAAAGTTATGCATTATTTTAAAATTTTGTGTTCAATAAAGTAATTTTTATAGTTCTTACACTTGATATTTATGATCGTTTGTTGTTTTTTATGCTTTGAGGGTTGTACTATTTTATTATTTTGGTTCTTTTTTTATGGGCTTTACACTATTTTCTTTTATTAGTTGTTATATTTTTTACATTATTTTTTTTGCTTGAATTTGTTATATTTAAGTTTATAAACTTTCAGAAATAATCTCTATTTTTACAAGATACTGATAAAGTCTGTGTTCGTCCTATTCTCCCAAGTTTTATCTTTAGAATTTATGCGAATATGTTAATTGTTATTATTGTTATCGTATTCAAGGAAGAAATATAAAAAAAGAGTAACAATTTCACTCAAAAGAAACAATATTACGATTTTAATGCATGGCAATAAATACTCAAATCAGTCATCTATCCCTTTTTTTAAAACTTTATTTCCACCTGCTTTATCGACAGTGGCGAAAAAGTTGAAATGAACAAAGGTGGACGGTGCCATTTTTCTTAAATTAATTAATAATTCTGATTTCCGACAGTAGACTATTTCTTTAAACTTTGTCGTAAAGATAAGAGACGAATATTGAAAACATCTTTAAATTTAATATAAATTATTAATTTTATTCTTAAATTATTAATAATTTTAAAAATATTTATTTATTTGACTAATTAAATTTAGATGCAACTCTGATATGCAACATGATATAACTGAGAAAAGTGTTGAAAACACTCTTAAATTTGATGATAATTTAGGGGTGTATTTCAATCATATTACAAGACCGAAAGTATATTTAAGTTTAATTGATCAAGTAAATAAATACTTTTAAGGCTATTAATAATTTGATGATTAGTGGTGAATTTAGAAAATGTGTGGAGGCTTACGGCTTATATATTCCTAGAAAGGTAATTAGTGCTGGAATCCCTTAACTTTGCTTACGGTTTATTTATTCCTAGAAAGATAATTAGTGTTGGAATCCCTTAAACTAAAGTTAAGGCACATTTGAACTCAATTTGGAATTTTTCAATTTTGGGGTTTTCTACTTTTCCTATTATTGCTGACATCAACAGCATATATTTCCTAACTCATAGTTTCTTTGGATTAAATATTACTCACCTACCAACTAAGTCCTAACAAGTAAAAACTACAGATATTTCTTTTGTTTAAAAAATAATGGTCTATAGTTCGACTTGACATGAAGTTTACGAAAATAAAATAAAAAACTTTATTTTGTGATTTTAAGTTAAATTTATGTCAAATGTATTAAAATATTTTTTTAATTTTGTGGTCTTAAAAATGTCACATAAAAAGCTGAAATTAAATTATTGCCCAAAAAAAAGAAAATTATAATATATTTTTAAATAAACTAAAAAAAAAAGTAAGTCATTTTTCTTTGAACTTTAATAAGCTCGAAGGTCTGATTCATTATATATGTATATCTATTATATATGTTATATGTATATCATGAAAAAGCTTCCGTTTGGTGATTCTTAACCTTTCACTTACCTTAGAAGCCAGTTAATGGATTTATTGGTCTTGTAATAAGGTGCTAAAAAGAGGCAATTAATCATCTATGAGACACAACTACTCAGTAAAGTGGGACAAGACACTCTTCATGCCCTCTTCTAATTAAAGAGCTAAGAAGTTGCTGGATGTCATGACAAACTTAAAACTGTTTTTTTTAATACTCATTATGTCTTTACAACATTAATTTTCAATACTAAAATTTGTGGTTCTTCCATACCATTAATTAGCACCAAAGAGAGTAGCATGTGACATTTAGTATATAAATAATATTAATGTATGATGACACAGAGAGCAGCATGAGTTAATCTATTTTACTTTATAATGGAGCAGTTTCGAGTAGCCGTCTACAAAATTAAAGAGTATATTCTTCAACTATCCTAGTTAATTCACAAAATATTTTCTGTTTAAAATGCTTTGATGAAAGAATATCATACTTGTCCAAATTTCAAGATACCCTTTAGGATTGAAAATGGGCGATTTCGGAGTACAAATGATTCTCAGACTTTGGTAAAGAAGAGACTCTCCCTCGATGATAGAAGTATACTTACTGGAGTCATATGAGATTTAAATAACGAGCAACAGAACAGCCAACATTGGTTTTGAGTCCGGAGTATGAGAAAATTCTATTGGAAGCGGCACCCTCAAATGGACCCTGCATTGCACGATAAAGATTTAATCGGAACTCCAATACGGACACAAAACACCAAATGAAAAACCAAAAAAAATAAAAAAAATAACAAAGATTAAATGTAAACAAATAATATACCAAAGAAAAACCCTACAGCCACCGCCGACGTTCTCTCTTGAAAACCACCATGACCACGACGGCTACTGGCCAACCTCTGATGGAGGCAGGTCAGCAGACTTATGCTAGCTTGTTTAGGTCGACAGCAGGGGAGGTGAAATCGTTACCATTAAAACCTATATCGTACCTACACGGAGAACCAAGAGTCATATGGGATCAATCTGAGATAGAACAAATGATAATCAATGAGGATCTTCAATATGCAGTGGTTGGAAAATTCTCGTATGGATGACCGGACATTCAAGAGCTACGTAGACTAATTCCCAAGCAATGTGGGCTGAAGGGGTGGGGGGGGGGGTGCAACATTGGCTTGCTGACCAATAGATATGTGCTAATCCGGGATACCCTTCTGGAAGACTACGTCAATCTTTTGTCGAAACTGATGTTCTATATGACCGAACAAAATTGATCATATCCAATGAGGACATTGAAGTGGGATTCGGTATTCGATCCGTAGGAAGAGACATCAAAGGAATTAGCATGGATATATTTTCCTTCTCTACCCCTTAATTTCTTTGGGAAGGAGATTGTATTCTCATTGGTTGCCGTAGTTGAAAAACCTCTACATGTGGATATGGCAACCAAAAATTAAACTAGACCTAGTTGTGCTAGGGTGAAGGTAGAGGTGAATATACTCAAAGAATTTCTAAAGAGAATTAACATTGGTATCAAAAAAGCCAATGGAGAAGTATTGAAGAAGTGGATTAAAATAAAAATGTAATTACATGCTCAAGTATTGTAAAACATGCATGATACAGGGGCATGATGAACAACAGTGTAATGTAAAACATCTGAAGCTTCACCCAGTCAGGCAAAATGACACAATGATTGAAGGAGATGGGCACCTTGATAAGAAAAAACATGGACATGGGAATGGAACAAAAGAAAGACATCGGAGCAGACACATAAGTGAAGGAAATGAAGGAAATAAGGACAAGAGAAGGGAATAAGAAAACAATAAGAAGAGATTTCACGAAGGGAAACAAAATAAAGAGGGGCCAAATAAGAATAAGCCAAACCAGGTCTGGAATAAGGTGGGAATCATCACTACAAATAAGTTTGAGGCTCTGAATGCAACTGAGGGGAGTGATCAACTTCCGCAAGGGAAATTGGGGAACATAGAGAAGCAAGGTATAACCACAAGGCAATGGGTGGAAGATACCTTTTCAACACTGAGAAACTCATCACAGAAGGAGAATATTAACAATGAAGAGGGAGATATCAAATCAAAAAATGATAAAAAGGTGGAAAGAAGGGAAGAAAATTTGGCAGAGATAGATAGTCAAGTGAAAGATACACCTGAAGCTCATAGAGGGACACATACCGAACAATTTGAAAACAAGGAGGAAGGATGGGAGACTCCTTCAGGTTTGCAGCTAGTTATAGCTCCAATACAACTAACTTCAACCTTGAGGGAAATCTCGGAGGAGAAACTTAAAAACATGCAGGAGATAGAAGAGGATAAAAAGATGGAAGAAAATATTCAACACGTTTGCAAGGTTGGAGATCTATCGCCAAGGGATATGAATAGTTTGAAGAAGGGCATCAAGAAAAGCAAAGCAATAATACCTCTGCAGTCCAAAACAAGGAGTAACAAGGAAAGGACCATAGTGATTAATCAATGATTGACAAACTAATATTTTGAAATATAAGGTCAGTTAACACTCGGAAATCTTGAGTGTTTGATAGACCTTAATAGAAGGCATCACTATAAATATATAGCAATCTTGGAACCTTTTAGGGATTCAAGTGAGCTTGAACAATATCGAAGGACGCTAGGACACAAAAATGACTTAGTGAATAGGGCAGGAAAATATAGATTTTTTGGGATAAAGATTATGAAGGTCAGATTATTTTAGATTCTTCTCAACAACTGACGATCAAACTATATAGATACAACACTAGTGTATTGGTGTCAACAGTCTATGTTAAATGTAGTATGGATGAGAGAGTTGACCTCTTGGAAGATCTAAAATATGTAGCAGAAGAGACAACCACCCCATGGGTAGTAGGAGGAGACTTTAATGTGATTCTTAAAGGAGAAGCAAAATTGGAAGGGGTAGCTTTTACCCAATCTAAAGCAAATTAATTCGCGCACTGTATTAAAAATTGTGCTATTTCAGAGCTAAATTTCTCAAGGAGTATGTTCACTTGGTGGAATGGTAGAGTACAAAATGAGTGTATATTCAAGAGACTGGACAGGATCCTGGTAAATCAGGAATTTATAGACTTGTACCCATCTAGTGAAGTTCATCACCTTGTGAGACAGGGGTCAGATCACACCCCACTACATTTGATTTGTAACACTGTAGAGGAACCACACATCAAACCTTTCTGATTCCAAAATTTTGGACTAAACATAAAGGTTTTGATGAAGTGGTTAAACAACGTTAGAGGACGAACAGACAAGGGAGCCCTTTTATATTTTTCAGGATAAATTGAAGAACACAAAGGCCTTGTCACAGTGGAGTAAAGACACGTTTGGTAGTGTGTTTTAGAGGATTGCAACATCGGAGGACCTGATCAAGGTAAAAGAAGTGCAGCTAGAAACCCAACCAACCTTGACTAATAGATGTGAGCTGAGTAAGGCGAAAGCAGAGTTGAGGAAGTACCCAGTAATTGAGGAGGAGTATTGGAGACAAAAAGCTGGTACGTAAAGGTTTAAGGAAGAGGATAGTAATACAAAGTTCTTCCACTCTTATGTAAGAGGAATAAGGAAGAAATTGCACCTATCTCGGATCAAAGATATCAGAAGAAATGAAGTAATTACTAATGAACAAATGGGAGAAGCAGCTATTGAATACTTTCAAGATCAATTTTTAGAGGAGAACAAAAACCTGGACTTTGATATGCTTCAAATAATTTTGAAGCTAATCAATGATGCACGGAATGGAAAGATGATCAAGCTTCCAAGCATAAAAGAAGTGAAAGAAGTAGTTTTCACTTTGAATGGAAATAGTGTGAGCAGACTAGATGGCTTTTCAGGAATGTTTTTTCAACACTGCTGGGAAGTCATGATAAGAGAGGATCTTACAAGACTGGTAAAAGTTTTTTTCTGTGGGCAGGAGTTGCCAAAATTTATTACACATACTAATCTTGTTGTGAATCCAAAAAAAGACAATGTGCAAGAATTCAAAGATTTGAGACTTATCAGCCTGAGAAACTTTAAAAACAAGGTGATTTCAAGAGTGCTTCATGAAAGGGTAGTAGAAGTACTACCCAATATCATCTGTCCTAACCAATCCAAATTTGTAAAAGGAAGAGACACGAGAAATTATTAGGGACATGCACTTGTGAAACAAAGAGGCTAATGTGGGGGTAAAACTAGATATGACTAAGGCATATCATAGTGTTTCTTGGATATTCTTGACCAAAGTATTGAGGAAGTTTGGATTTTCAGAGGTAATCATAGACATAGTTTGGAGGCTAATTTAAGCTAATTGGTACTCAGTACTGATTAATGGACAGGCACATGGTTTTTTCCACTCTACTAGAGGACTAAAGCAAGGTGACCCTCTATCACCAACTTTGTTCATCATTGCTGCAGAAGTGCTATCTAGAAGCTTGAATTACATATATGATCAAGATTCATTTAAAGGCTTTGGGATGTCAAAATGGACCCCTAAAATAAATCATCATTTAGCTTATGCAAATAACACCATTTTATTTGGATCTGGGGATAGACACTCAGTGATTTAAATGATGAAGGTCTTGAGGGGTTATGAAAAAGTGTCAGGACAAATGATCAACAAGGAAAAAAACTTCTTCTACCTACATGAGAAAACCTATTTGGTAATAACAATAAGCCTGAGAAAGCAAGCTTATTGATATCAGACCTGGAAACTTTCTCACCTACATGGGTTGTCCTATTTATTATAGAAGAAAGAATAAAAGCTACTTTGAAGAATTACTCTATGATTGCTGCCTGAGTGTTCTCGAATAGATTCTTGACTTTTGATGGAAAATCATATTGATAAACCATGTATTACAATACATGCCTATATATATATGATATCGACTATGAACCTATCAAAAAGTGTGCTAAATCAAATCCATTAGATCTTTGCTAAGTTCTTTTGGGGAAGCTATGCTGGAGTTAGAGGCAAACATTAGGTGGCTTGGCTGGAGATGTGCTATCCTAAGAGAGAAGGAGGACTAGGTGTTCGGTCTCTATTTGATATATCTGAGGATCACTTTGCTAAACTATGATGAAATTTTAGAACTAAATTATCCATGTGGAGCACATTCATGTGGAATAAATACTGTAAAAAAATACCACCCTATAACTGCTCAGAACACATGTGTATCACCGATTTGGAGAAAAATGATGAAAGTAAGAAAAGAGGTGGAGCATGAGATATGGTGGCAACAAAAGTAAGAAAGTGCTAGTCTCTGGATGTACAATTGGACAAAACAAGGAACTCTATACTATATAGAATCCTAAGGAGTAGAAGAAGAAGTGAAGGTTAAGGAAATGATTCAGAGTAGGCAGTGGAACATAGAAAGATTATGCCAACTTATTTCTCAGGAAATGGTGCAGTGTATACTCGAGAGCATTAGTCCTAGCATGAATATGCATGAGAAAGACAAGGCATGGTGGATGGGAAACTCTCATGGAGAGTTCACTGTCAAATCAACCTATCAATTAATGAGGAAAAAAAGAGGAAAAAGAGTGGAGGAATAACATTTGGATAAAGGGGATCCCTTTTAAAATCTCATTCTTTCTCTGGAGGGTATGAAAAAAGAGATTACCTACAAAAGATATCCTCAAGAAAATGAGAGTGAATGTGGTGTCCAAATGTTATTAATGTGATAAGGGGAGGAGGAAACATACATACAACACCTTTTTTTAACAGCTCTTATAGCTCAAAAGTTGTGAAAGCGTTTTGCTTCTTGTGCAAGTATTAGCATTGAAGGATCACATTTGCAACAACTTATTACTACATGGTGGGACTAGCCAAGATAGTATAAGCTTAGGTAAATATTAAGGAAATATCAGCAATCATTATGTGGAAGCTATGGAAGAGAACAAATGTTAGAAGGCATGGAAATGAGGTAACATATGCTAGGATGGTGGGGTAATGTCAACATACAATTCAAATGTTGCTGAAAGTGAAGTATCCATGGTTACTGAAAGGGAATCAAGATTGGCAGGAGATGATCATTACACTAAGCACATATAAGTCAATACTACACTATAGAGTAGTACAGTAGGAGCTACCAGACATAGCGTGGATAAAATGTAATACGGACGGTGCATGTAGGGGAAATCCTGGACAAAGCTCATACGGATTCAGCATAAGAAATAACACATAAGATCTTATATATGTTGAACCACAAATCATAGGGGAAGCTATAAATAAGAAAGCTGAAATAATGGGTGTATGGAAGGTGATGCTATAATGTAAGACACAAAGCTTTCAGAAGATTATATTGAAAATAAACTCATTGAATCTCAAAAACATATTAACAAAGCAGTGGAAAATTCCTTGGTCACATGCAGAAAATAGAGGAGATACAACAGTACCTAGCAAGGAAACAAGTTCAGATCAAACATATATTTAGAGAGGCTAATCAGTTAGCTGACTACTTGGCAAACATGATATTAAATCAAGCAGGGAGGGTTTAAACACAATTTTTTATGATCTACCAAGCAGAGGGAGAAGAATCATTAACACAGATAAGCATCAGATTCCATCATTGCGAATTAAAACAAGAATGATTGGTCCAACATGCTAAGACAGTGCATGTACAAATCAGAAAAACATAGCTATGATATTTATAAAGTAAAGTTTTGTCTTTCGAGAGGCGATCTAGTTGTGTCTAAGCTTACTGCCTAAGCTACTTCAGCTTACAAAAAAGGACCAGCCAATAGGGGGGAGGGGTCTTAAATCAAGTCAAGAAGGTTGATATACTTCAAGCCTTCGGGAGGAGATTCATGGTTTAATCCTAACAAAAAGTTCATCTTGAACTCAAAACACCTCCACCGGATTTCACATCTGCAAAAGAATAGTAAGGTTAGCAGAAGTTTGGAGGGGGTCAAAAATAAGATCATCTTACCTTTGCAAGCTGATATGTCTCATTCTTTTTCATGGATGAAGAATGTTAATGACTCAGAGATGAAGCACGAGCAAAGCAAGGGAGAAGGGGACCAGAAACATGAGAGCAACCGAGTACATGAGCAGGAGAGTAGTATAGCTTTCTTTAGGAAACCCTATTTTTAGGGAAGTGGCAATATTGGTCTTTCCAAGACAAAACTGTACTCTTTTTTTTTGGACTATCTGGTATTTGTTTAAATTGGGCTAATTACTATTCGGGATGTGTATGATAATACTTATGAGAAATAACGGGCCTTTGGTCCAAATTTTAATTTTTTTTAATAATAATAACAAAGATTAACGGTAGGAAAAGAAGGAAAAATTGAAAACAATCTACAAATCTTACCAACCAGGGGCGTAGCTATGTTATAGTTAGGGTGTCCAACCCTTCGTCGAAAAATAATACCATATATATAAGTAAAAGATTACACGAAGTGATTAAATAACATATTCTGGACATACTTAATAGAACAAGATGTTGTAGCCTAGTAATTTTGGATGCCTTGAAAGAGCTAGTGCTTAGGGTGCTCACATGTTCGAATTTCCCTAGCAATAATTTTTATTTTATTCACTTTTTTAGACACCTTTCATGAAATTTCTGCCCCACCATTGTTACCAACCAGGCGGATTTAGAGGGTCTGTTGTATAGGCGAACTTAGTAATTTTTGTGCAAGGTTTATATAATGTACCTATTAATATTTACTTGTTAAGTTGCTTATTATTATTTTGAAAATATTATAGGTCTTCATATACTTTAAATTATGAATTTTATGGCACATTTAGGAGATAGCCCACCTTAACAAGGAAAATAGGTACATTATATGCCACAAAATACATTCGAGCAAATAAATTTGTAAGTAATCTGTTGTGATTCAAAAATCGAGATTTTAATGACATTTATTTTAACCCATCGATGGATGATCCGGTGTATATTTACACATTCAAACATCATATTTTATCTTAATTTAACTAAATCTCAAGTATAAACTCACATATATACATGCGTGTTGTGTTTAATTATTGTGGTGAACTCATATATATATATATATATATACTGATTTCAGGCTAAAAAAACCAACAAAATTTGACCCAAAAAATGAATTGAAGCTCAAAGTAAAGAATCCCAGACTAAAATGAAGACAAATCTGCATGAAGAAGGTGATCCTCGGTGTGATGCATGCATCTCATGTTGGCCCATGTGATTCATTTGCTGAAAAACTTATTTTTGCGGGAAAAAATTTCTATGATGGACGTGCAACGCACTGAAAAGCAGAAAGAAGTCCACGATGGCCCTTGCAGTGCAAACCTCTTGCTATGCAATGGAATCTGCGTTCTATAGAATTGGAGTTGACAAAGTCAAAGCATAGTCCTACTAAGATTATTTCTTTTCACTATTATTATAAATAGACAACATGGGCAACGTTTTTAGGGTTACAAACTGTCAATAGAAAATAAGTTGCATTGTTCATTGCTACAAATGACTCCCTAATAATTCTTAGGAATAGTTTATTATTTTCATAGATTATTGTGGTACAAACAAGAGATTCTTGCAAGAATTGCATTAATTCAAAAAAAATATCTTAATGTTCTTTAGTTATAATTACTTTCATCTCTCACAACTAGTTATGACTAGGGTTATGGAACCTAAAATATGGATAAGGATAATGGATTCTACACATTATAATCTATGCATGAAGATTTGTTTTTGGTGCATTAAGATTTTTTCATAAGGAATATTGTCCTTTTAATGGTTGCAAATATTAAGTAGAAGCCCATATTATGACTTGCTTGACAAAATAAGTTAAGATCAGAAAAAATGATCATTAATTGGGATTTTGGGCTATCAATCCATATCTAATAGTTTGTGCTAGAGATAGGATAGTTAACTTGAAACATATGATGATGAACAAAATAAATGAACATCCAAGTATGGACTCAGTGGTCAGTCGAGGGGATACACTATATCATGGTTGGTTAGCTTAGGAATGAAGCTACACTATATCATGATTGGTCAACTGAATACCCTTTGTTGTCAACACCCTTTATTACTTTCTATTTTCTCTCTCTAAATATTAGCCTTTAATATATTATTAAAGAAGTAAATTAGAAATATTTCTCATATTTTTGAAATTTCAAATTGCAAGCTCAATGTCACATTTGAATGAGATATATGGTATATCTTTCTTTTTGAAAATTTTATTTATTATGATTACACAAATTGAAGTCGGAAAGAAAAAATAACAAAATTAAATATATAACTAATTAAATATTACCATGATTCAAACTGTTATGATTGACACCCACACTAATCTCCGGGTAGGTAAATAAATACTCAATGACCTAAATCATGCATTCATCTAACATATGTAGTCAAAAAGCGGAAGTACATCATTAATAAGTCTAAGTCTGAAAATAGAAAACAATAATACGGAAGGTTAAACTATTACAACTTCAGAATTCGAAAGCCATCGTGCTAAAACATCTAACTAACAAGTCCAAGTTATACTAGTAATAATAAATAAGGAGCATCAATGTCTGGGAGGAAAGACATCAAAAGATAAGAAGATCAGCGGTAGCTCTAACGAATGTAACTTATCCTTTGATATGGAAATTGCTCTTCTAAATGCAGGGTCTGATAGATACTTTTGAATCACGATCTTCACTGAAAAGAAAGTGCAAAAAAAGCATCAGTACAAATATTTTTTATCGATAGAAATCAAGACCAATTATGACTAATAACAAATATATAATCATAGTTATATAACACATAGACAAGCATTGCACATATATAGTCTAACTCCTACCACATTCATGAACACATAACTAACTCCATTGTCAATTTAACTCATCACGTAATTCAAAATATGCTTGTCAAATATACAACAAGTCAATTTAACACATCAAACACTAATTAAAGGTATAAACAAATCAAATAAAAATTATATCTATCTTGATTTTGCAGTTGCATAATCACTGCACCAATCAAGAATCAATACACATGTCTATCGAATCACCAGTCTCACTCTCATCTATACACATGCTAAAGGGTCTTATGTTTTGGTCATCTAGTTATGACATGCATGGTACCCTAGGTGTTCATGTATTGTATCAATATAGTATTCGATCCTACTCAATCGCTTGTCCGTAGGCTCACATCATCCACACAACTACTCATTCGTAGTTTCATACCGAACTCGAGCCACTCATCATTTGAATAGTAATAATATAATCACTACCTTTACACATCTCATTATTCCATCCTTTTCAATTTTCTCTCGAGATAATATATAAATCATACATTGCCATAATGTCCTCATTTAATGCATCATCACATAGTAGAGTATTTACAAGTTTATAAACTATAACATTAATGATTACACCAATTCAACAATTTGCATGTTAACTATAACTGGCAACATTCAGGTTCATCAAACAATCAATAACTACGTTCAAAGACCAAGTCAATATGCAATACAACTCACATTACATATTTGCAACTAAGCAAAATCTAACTCCAAGTAAATCGTAATCTACCTCAATCGACAAATTAAAAGCGAACAAGCGAAATTGTCGAAGTTTTTCCTTTACTCGGTGCCTAAGAATTCTCAGAGTCTAAAAAAACAAAGTATAAGGTCACTTTAATAACCTACTTTATTCAAACTAAGGTCTGGGGTATTCAAACTTTTCTAGTTCCATCTTTATAGAAGGTCTAACGTATCCTCTTCCTCGATCCCTATCCCATAGGTACAGTGTTTGAATCAATAGAGAACCTTTTCTTCTCGGAGGTTTTCATGATCAATTTGAAGTTTTTTTTAATCCCATTAACCTCTCTTGAACAAATTGCATGTTCAAGAACCCATTTTTATGGAGTTTCAAGATTCCCCAATACTAAAAATATAGCCTAGATTCACAATCTCATACTAGAAGATCAAGTTAAATGTAGAAGAATGAAAAAACATACATAATTACAATAATTAGACATTCTGTCTCGGCAATATTATTGTTGAAGCATGCAATGTAAATGATGAATGATAGAATTAGTTAAGCATGTTAATTAGAGTTGCTGACCTGACATTAGTTTGTTAGAAGCAGTTATCAACTACACGATGTATAAATAGGGCCCTTAGTGCAGAATAAACAATGTAACAAATTATCCTTCTCTTCAATTAATGCAATTCACATTCTTTCTTTCTATGATTTGAATTGTTAACATGGTATCAAAGCAGGTGCTTTGCACCAGAGAATTCTGAAAAATCTTTCGCAAAATAACTAGATCCACAGAATTATGATCGAGGAAACTGTGAATGCACAGCCACAGGCAACGACAGGGATTGATCACAATCATGTTCTGTTTTTGCAGGCGTCAGATACTCCAGGATCGATTCTAGTTCCAACTCTGTTGACTGGAGCTGAAAATTATGGATTGTGGAGCAGATCAATGAGGATTGCTCTGCTCAGAAAAGGAAAATTAGGTTTCGTGAATGGAGCCTGCAAAAGAGAAGCACAGAGGAATGATTTGAAGGATTTATAGGACAAATGTGATGTCATTGTATACTCATGGATCATGAACTCTGTTTCAAAGCACTTGTTGAACGGAATAGTATATGGATCCAATGCAGATGCAGTGTGGGAAGATCTCAAGGAGAGATTCAACAAGGTGAATCGTATAAGAATTTCCCAACTACAAAAGGAAATTGCTACTATGTCTCAAGGTACGAATTATGTTTCTATGTATCACTCTAAGTTGAAGGAGTTACGGGATGAGTATGATATGATTGTACCAGTGCCAAGCTGTGGATGTGATAAATCGAAGGATTACGTAGAACACCTTCAGGAACAGAGGTTGTTGCAATTCTTAGCAGGTTTGAATGATTCGTATGATCACACTAGGAGGCAGATCTTACTGAAAAATGTTGCTCCTTCAGTAAATCAGGCATATGCAATGATCATCGAGGTAGAAAGTGACAAATCTATTGGTGTGAACTCTGTGAGTCAACTTGATCCTTTGGCGATGAACTTTAGCAGTGGAAGAGGTCATGCGTATCAAGGATCTACTGGTAGAGGACAGCCCTATCAAGGTACTATTGGAAGAGGATAACCTTACAAAGGAAAAAAGCTTTTTCTAGTGTGTGATTGGTGCCAGAAGAAAGGACATGCTAAGGAACATTGCTGGAAAATAATTGGATATCCAAATGATGGACAAGATAAAAGGAAAAATCATACTGTTGTGAACAATGTGGCTGGTGAGAATGCTTATAAACAGCTAGGAGGCATGGAAGAAATGGCCGCTACTGAGCATGGAGGAAGAGGAATCATGTTTAATGATGAGCAGTACAAAAAAATCCTTGGCCTGCTAAGCAAGGATGCCAGCACCAGTTCTACTCAACAGGCTCAACAATGCCATGACAATCAGATGAACATGACAGGTATGACTGCATGCTTTATGTCACAAATAGCAGTAGGTCAATGGATTGTGGATTCAGGAGTAACACACCATGTCACAACAGACAGAAAAAGGTTAGAAGAAACCATCCAGACTGTAGGTAAAGCAGGAGATAAAGTACAGCTTCCCACAGGGCATAAGGCAAATATTGCATATATTGGCAACTTAAAATTGTTTGGTGATGAAGTTGTGAATGATGTATTACATGTTCCAGACTTCAAGTTCAATTTATTGTCAGTAGCTAAACTAACCAAGGAGCTCCATTGTGTTGTTACCTTCCTTCCTGATCTATGTGTGTTTCAGGATCTCTCCAGTGGCAAGGTCAAGGGGACTGGTAGAATGAAAGATGGTCTATACATTCTCAATGATGCTATTAAGAGTTGGAGTACTAGTAATAAAAGCATACATATTACTACAGCAGCAAAGAGGAAGGATGAAGTTGATCTATGACATCGGAGGTTAAGGAACACTTCATCAACTACCATGAAGAAAATAGATTTCTTTCTAATGCAGATACTAGTTTTTTACAAACTAAGTGTTGTGTTTGTCCATTAGCTAAACAGGTTAGACTAATGTTTCCACATAGTATGTCAAGGTATGATGCTACATTTTCTCTTGTACGCATTGATTTGTGGGGACCTTATAAGACATCAACCTTTGATAACAAGAAATATTTTCTAGCTATTGTGGATGACTACAGTAGATATACATGGTTGTATTTGTTGCAACTCAAGTCTAAAGTAATTATTGTCTTGAAAGTCTTATTAGCTATGGTTAAAAATCAATTTGGTAAAGTGATTAGAACAGACAATGGCACAAAGTTTTTTAACTCTCAATGTCACAACTTGTTCCAAGAACTTGGCATCATTCATCAAAGTAGTTGTGTACATCAAAATGGTGTGGTTGAAAGAAAACATAGACATATTTTAAATACAGCCAGAGCCTTAAGATTTCAGGCACATCTTCCTATAAAATATTGGGGGTTTTGTGTTAAGGCTGATGTGTATATCATCAACAAATTGCCTTCAAGTGTTCTAGGAGGCAAAATTCCATGTGAAGTGCTTTTTGGTAAGCAAATGTCCATCCAACACTTCAGAGTTATAGGTTGTCTATGCTATGCTACTAATGTTGCCAGGGGAGACAAGTTTAGTGAAAGGGCCAGAGTTGCAGTCTTAATGGGGTTTTCTGAAATACAAAAGGGATACATATTATTTGACATTATTCATAAGCAATTTTTTGTGAGCAGGGATGTATCTATAGAGAGGATGTTTTTCCATTCTTGGATGTTCACAAGTCCTTGTTTCATGGAGGAATAAACCAGTTTGAGGACCTGCAATTGCAGGTGGCTTAGGAAGAAAGTTTTCCTTTGACACAAGTAGTTGATCCTCTTTTGGTTGATTCACTTGAGATCAGTGGTGATGGTCTTGCTGCTCCTGATGATGCACATGCAGGTGGGGATGAAACTGAAGGTGCAAATGCAGGAAATTCAGAAGATACAAGTAATTCAACTGGAAATGCTGATCCTAATAGCACTTTGCCATCCAAGGAACCAACCAGAAGGTCTACAAGAACTGTAAAACAGCCCATCTGGATGCAAGATTATGTTTCAGCCAAACCCAAGAGTTCTGCAACTTATCCTTTATCAAGTTACTTATCCTATGATGCTGTTTCAAGACCTTATAAGAGCTTTTTTGCAGAATTCTCTACACTAGTGGAACCTGGTACCTTCAAGGAAGCTTTTCAAGATCCCAGATGGATAGATGCAATGCAGAAAGAAATTCAGGCCCTGGAAGCAAATAGTACTTGGGAAGTTGTACCCCTTCCTGATGGTAAGCATGTTGTGGGGTCAAAATGGGTTTACAAAATCAAGTACCTGGCTGATGGAAGTGTTGAAATATTTAAATTCAGGCTTGTAGCTAAGGGTTACATCCAAAGAGAAGGCTTGGACTATCATGATACTTTTTCCCCAGTTGCAAAAATGGTTACAGTAAGATCCATAATTGCTTTGGCTGCTTCAAAAGGATGGCACATGTTTCAAATGGATGTGTATAATGCTTTCTTGCAAGGGGATCTTGATGAAGAAGTGTACATGCAACTACCACAAGGTTTTGATAAGCAGGGGGAGCACAAAAATGAAGTTTGCAAAGTCAAAAAAAATCTCTTCATGGGCTCAAACAAGCCTCAAGGCAATGGAACCTTAAACTTACTAAGGCACTCATATCATCTGGTTTTGTCCAAAGTAACCATGATTATTCTTTGTTCACTATGAGAAAGGGGTCAGACATAGTGCTAATATTGGTGTATGTAGATGACTTGCTAATTACTGGCAGTAGTATGACTTTAATTGATGAAACAAAGGCCATAATGCATCAGAAGTTTAAAGTTAAGGACTTAGGCTCCTTAAAATACTTTCTGGGAATCGAGGTACTCAGATCCACTACAGGTGTACTGTTGAACCAAAGAAAATACATATTAGAGCTCATATCAGAGATGGGACTAGGAGGTGCCAGACCAGCTCTCACTCCTCTTGAAGTAAATCAGAAATTGACAACCTATGAGTATGATGTTACAGTGGGGGTTACAAATGATGAGTTATTTGCATACGTGACTGCATACCAAAGACTTATTGGGAAGTTGTTGTATGTGACAATCACTAGACCAGATGTTAGCTTTGTTGTGCAGACTTTGGGTCAGTTTATGCAGCAACCAAAAACATCACACTGGGATGCTGTTGTAAGGGTGGTAAGATATTTAAAATTGGCTCCTGGTCAAGGAATCCTCCTAAAGGGAAATTCAGCCCAAACTAGCTATCACATGCTGGTGTGATTCAGACTGGGCATCTTGTCCTAATACTAGGAAATCAGTGACTGGCTTTGTCATCAAGTTTGGTGATTCATTGGTTTCGTGGAAGTCCAAAAAGCAAGCCACAATTTCCAGAAGTTCAGCTGAAGCCAAGTACCGGAGTATGGCAGCAGCAGTGGCAGAAATAACTTGGCTACTAGGCTTGTTTAAGGAGTTGGGAACTGTGATTAAATAGCCAGTATGCATTTTTACTGACAGCAAATCTGTTATGTGCTCAAAATCCCATATTTCATGAACGCACGAAACACATCGAGATAGATTGCCATTTCATTCGTGACAAGATCAAAAAGGAACAGTGGAATAAGTTGTTTATGTTGGCACAAAAAAACAGCAAGTTGATCTCCTTACCAAGGGCCTTAGTCGACCTCAACATGTTTATTTGTTAGGCAAGCTGGGAGTGTTTGATCTCTTCACATCCTCCAGCTTGAGGGGGAGTGTTGAAGCATGCAATGTAAATGATGAATGATAGAATTAGTTATGCATGTTAATTAGAGTTGTTGAGCTGGCATTAGTTTGTTAGAAGCAGTTATCAACTACACGATGTATAAATAGGGCCCTTAGTGCAGAATAAACAATGTAACAAACTATCCTTCTCTTCAATCAATGCAATTCACATTCTTTCTCTCTATGATCTGAATTGTTAACAATTATCCTAAGTTTTTAGCACACAAAGTTCTACCAAGAACTAACTCTTTGATCCTATGAAGAAAACAGAAATTAATTGGAATAAAAAATGGATAAAATTTACTTACCTCAAGAATAAAATAGTCCTAAGCCTTGAAAAATGCACCCTATATATTCTTTGATCGAGTATGAAAAGTTATGAGGAAGATTTGGGCGAAAAACTAACTTAAACACGAAATAATAAAACTCGACCTTCACTATAGTGAAGAGTGCTATAGCGGACCACCCCTTTACTATAGCGAAGCCTTGCAATTTCGCTGCCTTCGCTATAGAGAGTCTCCCTTCGCTAAAGCGAATGAGGCCTTCACTATAATGAAGGTTGACAATTTTTTCTCACTCGTTCATTTTTCGATTTTGTCAATACTCAACCCATGGGGACTTATGCAAGGACATTATAGTCTTAAACAACAATAATGACCAAACAGATCGTTACAATTATTTATATAGTTAAACTTATGTAATTATGAATTAAATTTACCAGAAATATATTTATAAATGAATTTCAAATTTAGTGTTTGAATATGCTCTAAGGATAAATTATGAAGAAAAATTGTAAAACTAAATATTATGTAGTTTGATTTAATTGGTGCAGACGTTCATTGAGTTGTTTTTTAATTACATAAGTTTGAACACCCTTAATTGAATTCCTGACTCCATTACCGCCCTACCCTAAGTAAGGAAGATAAATACATTTTGTGTCACGCAATACATTCAAACAAATGTAACCTGGTTGGGGGAGCATGTTGTCTAACTTTTGGTTGGTTGTCTTTTAATTAATTGTTTTTGAGTTGTAACCTATTTTGCTAATGACTAGCATTTGAGTAGGTAAAGAATGTGGTGAGTTGTTTTACTTTCTTGACTAGAGTATTCAATCTCGAAAGTGTTAGCTATATAAACTGAGTTGATGCTAAAGGTTGAGATACTAGAGTGAATTCTTTTTGTAATTGATTATAACATAAAATTGCTTTGTTGTTTAGTGAAGTTTTGAGACAAATCATACACATAGTTTTTACTTAATTTAGCAAGAAGATTGTCCATATAAAATTGTTGTGTTATTTACTTTGTTATTTGTGGAATTGTATTTGTGGAATCTCTAATTGAAAATTTTGATTTTTTGAATAAGTAAAAAAATCGACCATACACAATTCATCCCCTCTTGTGTATAGTGATCCCTGAAATACATAAATGGTGTCAACTCTTCAGCCTCACTAGATAGAGAAACAATTTGGCGTGCACATCAACCAAAAATCTTCAAATCCCACTTGCGAAATTATACTATATACCGCATATATTGATGTTTTTGTTAGTATCAAATCACATAGAGTGGCACAACAATAGGACAAGGAAATTCAAACTTGCACACCACCAATGAAGGGCCTGATATACATATCCTTCGCTACAAATGTGGTTCACATATACTCTCTACTGTTATATAAATGACTCACATATACTCTTTTCCTATAACGAAAGTGGAAAAAAAAATTAACCTTATTTTTTATTTTTTTATAAAAAATAATAATTCATAAAGAGGTATATTTAATCTTTCTCACACGTATATTGTTATTTTTTAATTTCTTTAATTCAACAACTAATTTGGATCTATTATTTTCTATGGGAAATTTATTTATTCTTCACTAATTTTTTTTGTATAATTTATCATAGATACCATGCCACCAAACAAATCTATAGATACAAAATAAATTACAATACGATTGCAAAAAAAAATTGTTTTAAATTTTATTTTTTTTCTTCCATTCACACTTCTTTCTTTTTATTTCTCATTTTTTACACTACAGAAAAAAATGATTCAAAAAATAAAATAACAATAAGAAACTCAAATAATGATAATTATAGAAGTCAAAAAATAGTTTGTGTAAGAAAGATCAAATGTACCTATAAACTCTGCTAGAAGAAACATATATACCCCTACATGAATTTTTTTAAAATTAAAAAACAATTATTTAAAATTAATTTTTTCACTTTCTTTAAATGAAAATGGTATATGTGATCTAGGGTGTATGCGAGGCAATTTTGTAACAGTAGGGGCATATGTGAATCACTTTTGTTATGGTAAGAGTATGTATAAGTCACTTTTGTAAGGAGGATATATCAACCTTAAATGACAAAGTTAAAACATATATCAAACCCTTTTCCCTATATGACAAGGGAATTGACAACCTCTATCCTTTGAGTTGCACACTATTACACTCGATCCTACACAATAACTCATAAACTACACAGAGAGAAACACCAGACAAGCCCCATGCAATAAACTCAATCCATAAGGCCACCCCCTACTATCACTAACAAGGAATTTCAAACGCGAGATCTCCATTACGAAAGTCCCAAGCCAAACCATCTGATCCACCCCGAAGGATTTAAGGTTTTTCTTTTTGTTATTCCCTATTGATCCTTCATGAGTAGCATCGAATGACCAAAATATATGGCTCATTTCTTTTAACATTTTCTTATGGTGTCAAAGTAAACTAAATCATCTGATTAGGACACGGTAATCCTACCTCAGTTTTCCTTGTATTACAACTTGCAAACTATTGATGCATCAGAAACTTAAAAACTCCAGTTTCACTTTCTTACGCCTGGCAACCAACAAATTTTTATTGTTCTTCTAAGTCCAAATGAGAAGAACATTTATTTACACATAATTGGTAGTACAAATACCCACACCAATACAGAATTGTACAAAAATTGGACTTTTAACCTCAGCCTCAAGGCTTTAACTTCGACCATTAGACAAAAACGTTTATAACCAGTCAAACTCGTATTAGTACAAACACAATGGATTCAAACAACCATGATAACAATCAATCACCCAGTACAAATAAAATCACATGAAAGCTAGTAGTTTACAATAGATGAGAGGAACAAATTAAGTAAGATCATCTTCCTCAAGCTCCTTCGCCTTCAATGTTTCCTTGACTCTTAGAAGAAGTGTTGTCCTCCAAGCATCCTGTGGAGTGAGATTTATGCCAATGCAAACATCACAAGTAGATTGTAAACTAAAACAGCAATATGTGCCCAGTCAATTAAGCATCCAAGTACAGATTCACAAAGCATTGATGACAAAAATGAATCCACCATATAGATATGTGAAGATTGAATATAATGCCAATAACCAGATAAACAAATGGATTACATTGTTGTGTTAAGTCAGCTGCCTCAGGCATGACTATTACTATTTGGAACACATGCATTAGCCATGTCCAAGTCAAATCTGCTTTCAAGTTCAAATGCCAACGCATTTGGCGAAGTTTCAAGGTTATTAAAGCTGTTTCCATACCCAATTTTGTCTACTGCACCATAACTTATAAAATCTGCAGATTCTCATACAAGTTTAACGTAATATACCCTCTCTATCCTTCATACGAAGTGAAATCAGGTTAACTGCACCATCAGTGGTCCTCAATTTCAAGCACTTCTCTATAAAGTTTGCAAGGTACTCTATGTCTCCTTCAGAAAATTATGCCCCTTCATGTACTCAAATAGCGAGGATAATGGTGGTCAACACAAAGAGGAGATCTTTGTTGGTACAAAAAACCGCTACAGACCTCTAGTATCCAAAGCTAGGAAATGTCTAGATAATTGCCGTAAAACCAAGTATTGAGTCACACATGCATGGTTATCAGTGGCAAACGCAGGATTTTCATTAAGGGTGTCAATGGTTATAGTTAAAAAAATTATAATGAGGCTAGTAGGGCTTAAACACATGACCTCATGGAGTGTTTGCAAGCGCCCCTAACCAATAGACTAAACCTTCAACTTGTTTCAAGAGGTGTCAATTTATGTATTTATATTTATTAAACTAAAATTTGACCACTATATTCAACGTAATTTTCCGACGAAGGGGTCTCGACTCCCCTTGACCAAGTTTAGGTCCGCCACTGATAGTAGTTATGCTACAGTTAAAACACAAAATAAAATTAAGCACCCTAGAGAACAAACACAGTTGATGCCAAATATTCAACCTTCAGTTCCAGACAAAAAGAACCTGAGGTCAGATAGTGCTTCACAAGAATCGGAAAAGATGCTACCAGCTTATGCATTGAATGACAGCCAATTAGGTTTGCTACTGTCGACTTCAGTGGTGTTTATACTTAATTAGGTCTTCCGAACCACAAGAAGTCTACAGAGTGGGTCAATAATCCAAGGAGACGGGATTGACCATGATATCGCACACCGTATTGGAGCGGGGTGGGTGAAATGGAGGCTCGCATCCGGGATACTATGCGATAAGAATGTTGAGTTCTACAGAGTGGTGGTTACAGTTACACCAACATTGTTATACGGGAAAGAGCTAGCCAGTCAATAATGTCCATGTTAAGAAGATAAAGGTAGTGGAGGAGAGAGATGATCAGAAATGAAGTTATATGGGGATAAGGTGGGAGTGGCCTCTGTGGTGGAATCGACGAGGATAGTGAAGTTGGGATGGTTCGGACATGTGAAGAGAAGGTGTGTGGACTAGCCAATAAGAAGGTGTGAGAGGTTGGCTCTTGGTTGTAGCAAGAGCTAGGAGGTAGGCCAGAAAAGAACTGGGGAGGTGATTAAACAAGACATGGCACAACTTCAACTTACTGAGCATATGACCATAGATAGGAAGGTTTGGAGGTGGAGGATTAGGGTAGAAAGTTAGTAGGTAGCCAAGTGCTATCACACTTCATGTGGGAGAGGTAGGGGAGTAGCTCCCTCCTTTTCTTTTCTCCATGTTAAGTGGTATGTAGTCTCTTATTCTTCAATGTGTATTACTATAAGTTGCTTCATTTGCTTTGTATCTTGCTTTTTGTTGTCATATTTTTCTTGCAATCTTTCTTCGAAACATCTCTTGAGTTGAAGGCCTATCGGAAACCTCTCTACCCCAAAAAATAGGGATAGGGTGTGCGTACATCCTACCCTTCCCAGACTCCACTTATGGGATTATAAGGGAATGTTGTTGTTAAACCGCAGGAAGTCCAAGTGAATGAAGTATGCCTAGTGTTTTTAGAAGAGCACAAAGAACTACGAAGTTCCCGGAGCTTAAAACGAAAAGCAAGAAGTGAAGGGTGCGCACTTATTTGAAGTCAAGAACACAACTTGCAGAAGATTTAAAATACCATATGAATTAGTACTATAATAAGCAAATTGTCAATTAAAATAACTAATTTCAACATCCAATATACAATAATGATGATATAAGTGAACTTCTTGAAGTTGAGATTTAAGGGATCAACGCTTTTCCTGGGGAACACCTTGTGTGTTTGTTTGAAACACTAAAGCGCATTTCCCATAAAGCGATAATCTCACGGTTTGCATCCTTGCGATGAAGCAATGGCTTTTAATAACACCGGGTATGCCTAGTATGAAGCATGGTAAGTTAACCTTTATGCATTAACAATAGCATTCAGGAGAGAAGCAGCATATCTTTTAAGGGAGTTGAAAAAACACATGGAATGTCCAAGGACTTATTTGATTTGGTCCACAACAGAACAAGGACATAACCATGTATATAGATGACCTGTTGAGCTTTTCATGCAGCACACTATATCTTGAAGAATTATTTGGATTATTTTTCTCATATGCTCAGCACATTGGGTTCCTCCTGTATTGCTCTAACTAAAAAAAATGCTTATCAAAGGAATTCTCTTTTGCATGATATGAAGCAGAGCTAAAGAAATTTTCCAGCAAGAAGAAAGCACTTGAAAAGGGGAAGAACATCATGATTGTTTTTAACACAGAAAGTAAAGAGGAAATGGCAAGACCAGAAGAATTGTGTGAAATACAGATCATGGAAAAAACTGTGGTCGTCATATCAAACATTGGCCCTTCGCTCACTATTATGTTTTTAAACCGCTCGTTCATTCTCACTGCCTGCTTGAGGACTATAACGGATTGGCAGGAATTTATCACCTTCGTCCATAATTTGAAGAGCCTATGCCCACCTAAAATGCTAGAGATGAGAGAAACATTGCAAGTAACTTTTGGCAGTATGGGGGACAAAGGTATGATGTTCCAGCATAGTTCTTTCTAAATTAAAACACAATAAGGGACGCCACAGATACAAACATACATACCCGCAGCACAGGCGTGTGGTATGTGTGTGTATCCAATACAAGAAAGATATTACTCCAAAGTGTAAAATCTATTGTAGGCCATGTCACTGCAATACATGTCTTTCTTTTAATTGGTAAAAAAGTGTTGAGTTCAACATTACCAGTTGTGTCATGCTATCGTACTCTTTGACAGCATCAGTGAACTTTGCAACATCTTCCTCATCAATTGCAGCTGCCAAATCCTGTCATTAGGAAATATCCTCCCAAATTAGTTTTAATGTCACGTCAGAAAACGCATGTATGATAACTGTGACTCAGCAACAATAAGCACTTGAGTGAAATCTTATATTGGCTTTGGTCCTTGGGTGAATGCATCTCTATATGATCATTTGGAGTACTAGGAGATACTTACCCATAGATGCATTGGATCGTGTGAAATATCATTGCAATTTGTAGATTCGATAAGATGAAACCATTTTCACAAAGACCAGACTCAGTAACTGTCTAAAAGAAAAGGGACAGGAAGCAGGAGAGAAAACAACATTCACAAATAGGAATACACAAGCTATGACATACCACTAGCAATTTGCATTCGCGTGTCCCTGAAAATGTTGGATCCAGCTCCTGCAGATAAAGATGCAATATTTAACTACGGATATCATATTTATGGAAAGAATTTAGTGGCTGAACACGTAACCCTGGTACCTGATATCGCTCCAACGCATTGTTGATTGCAACAACATCACCTTTACAAAGTTGGCAAATACCAGCGTTAAGAAGATGCCCTCTAACTCCATACTTCAACAAGTTGTTATTGACTGAGTGACGTGCAATCTCCTCAAAGATTTCGATCGCTCTCGGATATCTGAGAGTAATGTCAGAATTTGTAAGAAAATATTCCATTTCTTAAAAAAACTTGAGAACAATAAGAAGGTAAAACAAAAGCTTACAACTTTATTAATAGTTCAAAAGGCATTTATTCATTGTTCTCCTCTTAATTTGGAAGTGATAACCTTTTCCTAACTACTGATATTGACCTCTTTCTTATCTTTCTTGTTTGTTTCATCCATAACAAGAGACTGATTACACCAGCGTATAAGAAGACCAGATCAACCACAATGATGTTGACAGAGAAATGTGCAATATCTTCCAGTTCTAAGCAAGAACTTTTTCATGACATGAATCGACATTCTTTCTTTTTTTGGAAACTATATCACTACCTAAATACAATGAATCTTACTTCTCGATTTGAGCAGAGAATTGTGCAACTTTCTGTTTGCATTGATTTGCAGTTGTTGTTACATCTTCACTCTGGAAAAGATCAGCTGCCTTCTCATAGTAATTAATAGCCTGATCCAAATTTTGCTCTTGCTCATATAATTCAGCAATTTCCTGCACACAGTACACATTACATCTCTTTCAGGCAGTGAAACCAAGCTTCCTAGGATACTTCAACTAAAATAGCTACATTCTGCAATCACTGGCGTGAGGGTAACAAACTGACACAACACAAGACCAGTCACTTATCACCTTTCTTGGTAATATAAAATGTCCAATCAGTTAAGTACATAAAAGAAAGTAAGCATTGAGCTGACTAGAACCAAGAATTAGACCATGTGCTTACATGAAGAGACTCATTGAACACAGAGAACATCAAAGACCACATCCAGATTCTAGCAGATAACATAGTTATACCTTGTAATATCTTGCAGACATATTTAGCCTCCCAATGTCCAGAAAAAAGTTCACTGCCTGCTCTAAACATGATACTGCCTCTGCAGGATACACAATACAAAATTCAGTTTGTAAGCCAATGGTAAAGATAACTAAATGGAAAGATAATTACAATGTGGTGATTTTCAGAAAATATTCTCAGAAATGATATCGCATTAGAATTGTATTTTATATGATTTTAGGAGCAAAATGGACATGAATAGAGTAGAATGGATAGGCTGGATGCATACAACAGAGCCCAAGTAACACATTTTCCTTAACCATTACATTTGCTATTTCCACCATAGAAACTTGGCAGATAATGAGCCCTCCACTTCTACCCTTCTCCACTTGAATACCAAACTTGTTGCCCCAGTCATTATGTGTGTGATCACACGTCCCACACTGTACTACCTATACCATTGAACCAAAGCCCTGGAGACAATATACTTGTGATTCTGCATCAGTTAAACAAGTGTGTGTATGCAGTGCGTGTCTCTGTGAATGATAGTCAAGCAGGCACCAAGAGGTCTACTTAATCTCCCTCCCTCCTTCCCCCCTACTCTCTCTCCCACTTATCAGCACTTTGATTTTTGGTTCTTAGCAATATCTATTGTTTAAATTTCCAAATATTACCATCAAACCTCCAATAAATTTGTTCAGTTCCAAAAATAAAATTACAGCTACAAAAATAGAAGTGCATTTTTAGACGAGAAGAATGAAATTAAACTGTACTTCAAATTACTTGTTACAAGCAACACTCTTGGAATTTATCAAAAGATTTTTTTTTGAAGTAGTAACAATCAAAGTAATAATACTATCTTTCAATGCTTCAGTAACCACCTGTATATAACTCATCATATTTATCTTACGAAATAACAAAAGTTAGAACATTAACATAAAGTCTCAAATAAATGGGAGTAATATTATAAATGATGCTATGCATAAATTTCTATGTACAGTATTTTATAGATACTTTTGATGTTATGTATTAATGCGTGAAGTTTCTTGCTGCATAAGTGCAATAACTTCGCCTTCTTTGTAACCATGTAAATCATTGCGCATCGTACATACTAATCTAGTAAAGTTACGTGTTTAAAATATTTAACATTAACTCAATAGTTTCCAAATGTTTCAGCACTCTCCCTGTTTTTAATTAATCTGAAACTTATCTCTGAAAGAAAGTTTAAATCATTCCTATATCCCAGAATAGTTGGCAGTGCAACACTCCAGTCCTTCTACCATCCTTATTATAAATTAACAAATTGCGACTGTCATTCTAATAGCAAGAAAACCAATCTCACCCATAAAGGAGTGCATTTAGCAGCTTATGATGGTAGAGAAACTACTTTGGGACAAGGTCTAATCAAGTATGACACCAACAAACAATCAAATAATTGGTCCTGGGACAAGATAATATTACTAAATGCAAAACCTCTAAGAAGCTCCTAAAAGAGGCTTATATGGAGATCCGAACGGACTTACATCCAAAGATGTTGCTTCTATGTTTTTCGGAAGCATGCAAAATAAAAATGCTGGTTTGAATCAAATAATTATTCCTTGACTTACAAACCTTTAATATTTGACTTCTTGTAGCAATGAGCAGCATCTGCATAAGCATTTGCAGCCTCATGTTTGCTATCCAACTGTGAACATAAAGTAAATTGACTTTCAAGAACTGAAAATATCTATGCGTAAGAATGAAAGTAAAGAGCATCAATGAGAGACCATAACTTACTACAGATGAATTAACACTTACTTTAAGATGACAATTAGCCAATTTAACATATACTGCTCCAGCTTTATCCCCTGAAAGAACCAGGTAACAAAAAATTATTCTGCAATTTCTTAGCATGCAACTAGGGTGATTGAATTTATGAAACATTGAGCTTTATTTAAGAAATTTATTCACTTTTACACCATTAAAAAATTATTGTTCATCTTATACAATTTAAAGTCTAAATTGGAGAAAATGGTATATTTCTGTCTACAAATTGATTCAATTATGTCTACAAAATTGGCCTATATACCAAGCTATAAGCAAGAGGAATAAGCAAGTTATAACGCATCCAATCCTCACTGCATGTCCAAAGTAAGAACTACTCGATAAATAACTCTTCTTAGATGATTAACGCTGCAGTTGATTAGAAGATTAAAAAATAATAGAAATGACAATCTCCCAAAGCGCTCCAACAATTAATTTAATTAATCAAATCCAGCAAAATTTTACCCAAGTTTGCGGACTTTGCTAATTACTTGGACCAAACAAAATTAATATTTATATGGAAGATCGTCTAATGAGAAAATGCATAATTTTTTTTTACAGATTCTCACGCAAAAATTTGGAACCAGTATATCATACAATGATGTTTGGTGAAAATGAGAAGTGAAATCTAAAAACAGAACCTGAGTGGGATCACCAGAATATGAATTTAGGGATTCAAAAGCATACCACTAGATCTTCGTAAAATGATAAACAATCGTGTAGAAAAATGGAAAAAAAAGAACTAACATGATTTGGCGAGTTTAAAGCAATTGCCAGCTTTATCGAACAGATCAGCTGCGTCTTCGTATTTGGAACCGAAAAGTGCCCATCCGCCGAGTTTCTTCTCAGCCTTGTTCTCGAAATCTTCACCTCTTGCTATGTGATCCCCCATTTTTGGTCAGCACAAAGAGCGATATCTTTCGTTTTAAGTAATCTGAAAAACAAAGAAAGGAAGAAGAGAATTCGGTCGAGTGGGGTGGGTGGGTGGTGGGGTGGAGATGTCGCCTGATGGGCTTTAATTTTTCTCGGCCTGCACCTTTTCTGTTGGGCTTTGGGACCAGCGTAGAAAAGTATTCACCGTCCAAACTCCCAATACACTTTTTCACTTAGCCCCACCAAATTTCAGTTGGGGCTGAGGTGATCTCTAACTTTAGATATATATATAGGAAAAATTATAAAAATATACCCCGTGTTTAGACAACTTTCCCGCATTTTAATTATTTGACTTGGGACGTGATATTTTTCATTAACAAAGAAAATACTATCAAGTATAAGTAACTTTGTCTATTAAGTTCAACCAAACCAAAAAAAAACAAAAAAAATACTTTGTCTATTAAGATCTTTTTTTTTTAAAAAAAAATTGTGGATAAGGAGTAAGAAAATGGGCAGAAAATTAAACAACCTTTCTTAATAACATAAACAATCAATCAACTGAACAATTAAAATTTCTGACTTAAGTAGATAAATGAAATAAATTACTCTTTATGTCTCAAGTGATACATTTTATTTTTTGAGAGTCAAACCGTTTAAGTTTGATAGAGAATTTGCGAAATCTTCAATTTTTTTGAAATAAAATTTATATATTTATAAACTATGTAAAAAATACTATAAGTCACAATAATTAAATAAAAAATATATGAAAAATTTATGATAAAAATAAACTTATTTGAATCTCAAAATCCAAAATATATCAACATAATTTTTTTTGTCTGAATTAGAACCCTAGTCTCCATAGTTTATCCCTTGTTTATTAACCACCGGTGAATATCTTCTGTGAAAATGTTTGTAAAAACTTTTTTTTTAATGAGTATTCTTTTATGTTTTTTAAAAGTGTAAAGCTACATATTTTCCACGTAGAGTCGGTATTTTAATGCTCTATTTATATCAAATGTGAATGCTTAGACTTTTTTAAGTAAAAGTAAGTGAATATCTATGAATTATGATAGGATGCTTAATGAAAGTACAAATTAAAAGCTAAATTAATGCTGACCAAGATCCACCGTCCGACTGATACCTCTCGCGTTTCAATACATTTAAATTGTTTAAAAAATAAAGTAGCAATCAAGGGGGGGCTTGTATTTTAAAACGAAAATTTCAACGGTCAATATATAGGAAAACGAAGGGAAGTTTCTGTGACAGAGCAATCTCATCTTCTTTTGTTAGTATTACTTTTTCAAAACAATTAACTTTTGCACCAATATAAGGCAAGTCATAGCTAGTTTTTGTCAATTTATGTTTAGTAGTGTTTACATATATGTTTAAACCAGAGATAAATTTTGAAGTTCCCCTGCTTCCTATTGTTGGGGATGGCTTCTGTTTTCCTTATCTTGTGAACTTAACTGTGAAGAAGAAGATCCTTGGACTCTCACAACTAAATATCGATGTCTTGGATGATACTGGAATCTCTCTTCTCCAAGGTGATGGAAAAGTTTGGCAGCTTAGGAAGAAGAAAAGAATCATTGCTCATCCTGATGGTTTACCTCTCCTTACTCTGCGCGAAAAGGTATCAAACATATTCTTCTCTCTTTTTTTAAATTTCATTCTTAGTTTATATGGTCCGGGCACACTTGAGCAGGCGGAGTCAGGGATTTCACAAAAGGTGTCTAAAAATACGAGAAAAACTTGGCTATAACACCTTATTATGTCAAGATTGTCCAGAATGTGTTATTTAATCACTTTGTTCATCATTTTACTTATATATACGGCATTATTTTCCGATGAAGGGCGTCAATTGGACACCTTGGCTATAACATAGCTACTCCGCCCTTCTTGAGCTCATTTCGATCGACCTATGCTTCACCAGCACAAGTATCCAATAACTCTGCTCACCAATTAAGAATTTGTTGGTCGTTGAGAGATATATGTGTCTCAGTCTGGATATTACTTGATTCATTTTTTTGTCATATTTTTTATGAGCTATAATTTGTGGTATATTCACCACAGAAATTTAGTTGATGATTTAGCAGTTCCTATGATTTTCACCCTCTTTATTGACTGTTAGGCCACACTTTGAGTGCCCACCACGGAGTTTTATTCTTCTGTGTAAAATGATTTAGAAGCATCAAAGTAACTCAAAGAATGCATATTATGAACTTAAGAGTGATGTGATTTGTTAAATATTTGAGTGCAGACACTTTCATGGCGTAATACGTGGAAAGTTTATCGTGCTGAGAGTTCAGACAGAAATGATCTGCTTTACACAATTAAAAGATCAAGCACATTTCAAATGAAAATGCAACTTGATGTGTTCTTGGCTAGCAATATCAATGGAGAGATATGTGATTTCCATGTAAAGGGATCTTTCACCAATCAATCTTTCAAAGTTTATAAAGGGGATACTTTGATTGCTGAGGTACTAACTAATTACGTATTAAACTTCAAATCCCTGTTTGAGCGTCTTTCAAAGTGTATACAAATAAATAACTCTTTCAATTATGCAGGTGAAAGAGAGATTCAAACTTGGAAGTTTCTTCAAAGGAAGAGAAAATTTTGAAGCAAGAGTTTATCCTGGTGTGGATTATGCGTTTATCGTCTCAATATTGATAGTATATAATGAAATATACGGGGAATCATAGATACACTATGTCAATTGGCAGGTTTCTTGGCATTTTTTCACTTTAATGTATGTACAAGTTTGTAAAAACTCACATCATATACTTATAAAGGGAGTAATTTAGCCTTTTATGATGTTAATAAAAATAAATAGGTAGGCTTTTCTTATTGGGATTCTACTTAATTTGGTTGAACAAGATGAGTTCATCCAATTGTGAGTTCTTCTTTCTTCCTTATCATAAGTTAGGCAGTCATTGATCATCTTCAAGCTCTGGTATACTAAGAGATATTAAGAATTAAGATATCTGGGATAAGAGAGGAGTGATCTCGATAGAGGACAAGATGCAGGAAACGAGATTGAGATGTGTCAAGCATGTGCAGAGGATATGCATGGATACTCTTGTGCAAAGGTGTGTGAGGGCTGACTGTGGATGGTTTCAACAGAAGTACAGGTACGCCGAAGAAGTAAATGAGAGAGGTGATTAAATATGACATGATGCAGCTTCTATACTACTTTGTGTTGTTTTATCTTGAGCTGAGAATCTATATAAAACAACCTCTTTACCTTAGAGGTAAGGTCTACATACAGTTTACCTTCCCACACCCTACTTTGTGGGATTAACATTGAATATGTAGTTCTCACTCTCGTTGCTTCAAGAAGTATTGTAAATTTTGTATTCACGATGATATTATTGGAACTAGCAAATATTGCACAACAACACACAAATACAAATTGAAAATCCATAGGTCAAATTGAGATGCATGATAGAAATTTATGAACTTTTTCCAATAATCATATTGTAGATGTTGGCAGCGATAGTTATAATACTCGTCACAACAGCTAGAACAATCATGACTACCGCGATGATCTTGTCTTTTCTTGAAGATAAACCATGGACATCTCTGCCAAATAGGAAACAAAACGTTCAGCATAAAAACAGAAGAAAGAAAATCTTTCAGATTAATTAGTTAAAAAGTTGAGGGGAAGAAAGACAGAGACCTTAGAGCAATTGCACCTGGAAATATGAAGGCAAGACAAACATTTGAAGTTGATCCCATGAACTGGTAAATGTACCATACCGATGGAATAGCGATGGCTACTATATATGATAAGGCTAACAAGATCAGTGTAAGAAACATGAATCTTTTGGTGTCAGTTGCTAGTAATTCCTTCTTAGGGAATATGAGTTCGTCGATGTTGGCTCTCAGGGAGAAATTTAAGAGAGGAAATACCAGCATTAGGTGAAGTGCATAGCTCAAACGAACGATATCATTTAGAATGGGACTGATCGCTATAGCACCAGAGGACGACGTATCAAAATTTACTAGTATATCTGCATTGATTGAATCTCCAAATAGAAGGTAGCCGAAAATTCCAATTGAGAAATAGATGACTGAACAAACTACTAGTGAAATTTTGACAGCACTAGTCATAGCTCCAGGTATCCCCAACTCAATTTCAATAGGATGGACTGCATTCAAGTTTTTATGTTGCATGTCAGTAAAGTTAACATCAAGGCCACGAAATGATCAAGTATCGAATGATTGTAGCTTTTACCATTGAAGTGAAATGCAAAAGCTGTTACTATGACTGGGATGGCAGTGAAGAGATTAAAGAAGGAAGAAGTACTATTCAACTCCGGTAGCATTCTTGGCCTTACTATTTGCCCTTTTACGATTGCAATGATTGCCATTACAGAACATATACCAACAAATACAACTGCTAGGATAATTGCGATTGCTGAACTGAGCCATAATGATTCTGCAATCACAAGCCATATAAATACAAACTATTAGTGAACATTTTAACTTGTGAAGTAACCCCAAGAACAGAGGATAGAATGAACTAACCTACACGGCGGTATAGGACTAGAGGAAGCACAACAAGCAAGACAGTGAGAAGGATCGATAGATAACGAGAATTCCACCAATGAATCCCAAACCATTCTTGCAGGACACCAAGGTGTTCTCCTTTTCCAGAAAAGACGTCGCCTGATCATGGAAATTAAAAAAATAAAAATTAAGACTGTCGTCATACATAAGATATCCTAGTCCTGATACCATGTAAAATGCATCCTGGGTCTAATTCAACCTCAAAAACTAGCTAATAAAGTGAGGATTGTCTAAGTTCATATAACGAGACCAATTGTTCATCCCTTGATCATGTAAGAGGCATTAAAGAATGAAACTTACCAATAATAATGAGGTACATGATCAAGCAACCAAGAGTAGTAATCATTACACAAATTTGCACTGCCAAAGAACCAATCTTTCCAAAGTTCTCTTTCATCAATCCAGCGTACGTAGTAGACTGGCCAGCATATGTTGCCCTCAACATGAAATTTACCGTTATGTCCACTAATAAAGCTACTAGAACAATCAGCATGAATGCAGGAACAACACCTAGGACCTTTAAAGTTGCTGGGATTGACATAATTCCTGCACCAATTATAGTAGTCGACACATTGAACACCGCCCTCCATATCACCCACCGGTTCTCCCTCGTCCGAGAGTTCTGATTCGAAAGCAGTGGAACCTCGGCGCTGGTACCAGTCCTGGCTGGATCCATTCTCGGAGATTGAATCGAAAACTGCGAATTTGACAAATACTAGTAATTAAGCTGGAGATGAGGCAGGCGGCAAAACTGACAGTTGAGAGGTATTCAAATGTTACAAGGAAACAGTAAGGGACAAATGGCCTCACTTAATACTGTTAACTTATTAGTATTATGAGATTGAATGGAATTTGATGGTCTCCAACAGTACGGCTGCTTTTTAAAATTGGTTTAGGCAAATAATCAACAAACAACATGAGTCATATGATGTGACTTAGCTCATATCATTTAGGTTCGTTTGATTGGGAATAAGTTATCCACGATTAATTATCATGTAATTAGTTATTCAGGGATAACTTATCCTACCATGTATATGTGATAACTTATCCCATCACTATGTCATAAATGGTGGGATAAGTTATCCCAAACATGACAACCAAACAAAACACCATAATTTTATCCCATGACTATTGTTTTTATCCCATATTATTTATTTTTATCCCTCACACCAAACGACCCCTTACAACTTGTTTGGACGGGCTTATTGTTTTTATTTTTGTTATTTTGACTTAAAACAAGTATTTAAAAACTATTTTAGCTTAAAAACACCTAAAATAAGTCAATTCAAACCGGCTAATTAGAGCCTGTTGAGTTGACTTATATTAAGTATATTTTAAGTCAAAATAATTTTAAACATTTGGATATTGTTTTGATAAAATAAAAAGTGTATTTAATTATTTAATTTTAACTTAAAATAATAAAAATAAATTAAAAATTAAAAATTTAAATTTCCTTAACTTATAACTTTTAACGTACAAAATCATAAGCTTAAAAGTCCATTTAAACGGACTCTTATTCTATCCCTTCGATTCATGATATGATAAGAAGTTAATTTTATATGCTTACGTGGTTCTCTTTTTAGCTTTTGGACATGTCTTTGGAATCAATAGACATCTCTGGAACTAGCTGTTGTGTTGAATAACAAAGAGCATGATTTATGTGAAAAAACATTTCATTGGGACAGGTCATTGACAATTTTCTTCCAGAATGATCCAATAGTAGCTAGGTGTCCTATTTCTGACTTGACGGGATTAGGAAATTTTAGTTTCCGTACGTTTCATTAAGCTATTTATCAAGTGTAAAAATTAGTGTAACGTATTACATTTTAGCAAAAAAATAATAATAATTTAATTATCAATTTACGGTCAACACGTTAGATTTTCGTACGTATCAGCTATGACACTTTTACTTTAAACATCTTGTTATCTCTGTTTTAATTTATATGATATTTTTTAGTTGATTTTAGAAAGAATAACATATTTATATATTTTTACTTGATTTTTTCATTTTATTCTTAATAAGATGATTTATAGTCATATAAATATCTACGTATTTTAACCACAAGTTTCAAGTAGAATTTAATTTGCACAACCTCTCTGGTTTTTTAATTCATGATCAGTACCCTTTTTTTTTCTTGGCACAAGAAAATGCTAAATCTGGCTTAAGAACATGAGGGGCCTTTATGTATTTTTAAAAACTTATGGGGCTCTTTTTAAAATATGTTTTTCTCTTTATGTATGTACTTCATTGTTTTTACATTACCTTATTACTACAGTAAAACCTCTATAAATTAATATTCGATAATCAATAATCTCTCTAAAATAATATTTTTCTTCGATCCCGACTTGGGTCAATGGAAAAAATCATCAAATTCGATAAGATAATAAGATAATATATTTTCAGAAGACCCCTATATAAATATATGGTCCCATTAATATCATAAATTAATAATTCTTTAAAAGTATAAATATATCTAAGACAATTTAGTGAAATATGATTCTATTATGTTCTATTTTTTCTTAAAATTTAAATCTAGTTGAAACTCATCTCTGACTTTTCTTATTGCATCCAAGAGCTCCGATGTTGTCTTTTCGAGCTGCACCATAAAATTGTGAAGAGTTCTTGATACGATAAGTGTTTCCTTACATGTAACTGGTTTCAAAGGTATAGTATCATCTTCATCTTCATCATCTACATTGTTTTTTCTTGGTATCCACAATTTCTTCTAAACTCTGGACCTCTAAACATGTATCACTTTCACCCGAATATTCTAACAAGTTATTGACATCCATTTTATTGTGGTTACCGAGATCATTTCATTAATCATGACCTTAAGTTCATGAATAACGTTTTCACAAGTGAGTTGATTCAAATTCTCTGAGATTGCATCCCCCGAACTAATTTTACAGTGTTGAAAACAATTTGCTATCGTCTCTTGCTGAACATTTGTTATCCAAGCAGGGATTGCAAAATTGATAGCATCCAAAATATTAATCTTTGTTGGATTAGTTTGTCTCACTTCATAGCTTTCTAATATCCTCGATAAAATCTTATACGATAATACATCTTGAAAACTCTTATTATCCCAATATCACAAGGTTGAATTTTGGATGTCATGTTGGGTGGCAAGAAAAACAATTCAATATTTCTATTATGGGCTGGACAATTATCTCTATTCATTGTAAAGAAAATCAAGAATTCAATCATTCATTGTAAAACAATACATAATGTTCATTGTTTCTTAATAATCAATTATTATTCATTGTATTTTTATTAAAAACATTCGATGTATGACGGTGAGATTGTTTTTTATATAAGCAACATAGGAAAATTCTTTAAATCACATTCTATGTATGACGGTGAGAAATAAAATTATATAAGCAACATAAGAAAATTCTTTAAATCATATCCCAAAATGGCTTCAATATTCAATATTATGGGTTTGACAATTATTTAATATTAGTGAACTTAGCCGCGCTTCGCGCGATCATAAATAACTCGTTTAATTTGTCAAAAAAAGAATTAAAATAGTTGACTGCTAAAAGTTTTGTGAAGGTTCTTTGTTGTGTTTAATCCAAATATATCATATTTGAAGTCTTAATTAAGTTTATATAGTATTTAAGTTTTTGTATCGGTTGTAATTTTAAATCACTTAAGCTAAGAGTTTACATTTTATGATCTCATCCTATAATTTTATTGGATATGTGTATCCCATGCTTTTATAATTTTATACAATTTTTTTAAATCTATCTTTTATTTTCTCATATGTTTTTGTTTTGTTTGTATCTTTCTCGCAAAATTAAAGAATTTAAATCAAATAGACTTGTAAATTTAGAAAGCTCAGAACATCAAAATGCCATTATCCTCCTAGTTCATCAAATCAAAACAATTTTTAAAAATTTATTGTGGTTCAAGTAAAGATCAATTATAGTTTTATAAAATTACTCTTTTCCTCCAAATATTGTAGTCTCTTACTACTTTCTTTTTTAATGTTCATATTCTTCGAAAGTTGTTATCCTTTCTTTAGTAATGATGAATCAACTCTCTTTTCACCTTTCACTAATCTTAGCTTGTGAAATATTTTGTAAATAACTTTCTATCTTGACTAATTTTTACTACAAATATAATATACTTATTATTTATATAAAAAAGAATAGATTGAGAGATATATAACCCCAATTACACAAAGAATATAAAGTATTTGAAGAAACTAAATATTTGAAACAATCTCTTTATACTTTATCAAAATGCATATAACAAATTTGAGATTTTTTTTTTAAACAAACTTTATCAAAATCCCCATAACAAGAAAGTTGAGTCTTTTTTTATACTTTGTTTTAATCAAAAAGTTTATTATTGTAGCATATGCATACAAATTGTATTATTTATTTTGAGATTAGGAAAATATCAAAATTTATTAAGTTGTCATGTGCATTCAAAGCATGAAGATAATCATACTTTGTCAATTCCTTTTTATTTTTTTAATTTGTAAATCAAATATGAATTTAGTAAATCATGATTATTTTTTTAAAATTTAGGATATTATCCTGACAAACAAAATGTGAGATTACTACATTTGATTTGATATTATAATCATAAATTTTATAACGTCTTAAAAGGATAAAAGAGAATAGTAACAAAATTTGAATATATTAATAACGATAGTGTCTTCATCAAACTTGAACTTAAATTCTCAAATATTGTCATATGTTCATCTTATCTTTCACCATAAACAATAAAAATGATTCACGAAAAATATGCGAAGAATAAAAAGTATGAAAAAATCACCAACAATAATGAAGAAAATAACACAGACAAGAAATAAAGAAGGAAAAACACTATAAATAAGAGACATCAACTAAACTAAAATAAAACAAATAATATTACCTATTAAATTTGAATTTTGAATTTGAATTCTCACAAACAACATAGGCATATGCTCATCTTATCTTTTATACTGTAAATAAAAAAAGTTAATCACAAATAATCTAAACATTATAAAATTAGACATAACAAAGTAATGTACTTAAGTGTAAATATAATCAAGAAAGAAAGAAATTCTTACCATTGTTGAGGATAATATGCTTTAGTATTTATAGTAATCAATAAATTTGTAACTTAATTGAATAATATGAATTAAAAAAATAATATAGTAATAAATAAAATTATAACTTACATTGGTATTAAGTGTCTTAATTGTAATATAATAATATCTTTAAGAAGGAATAGAGAAAGGTTTTAGGAAAAGGTGATAAATGGTGAACAAAATTTAAAAAAATATCTTAATTTTGATAATAAGTGTCTTAATTGTAATATATATTTAAGTATCTTTAAGAAGGAATAGAGAAAGGTTTTAGGAAAAAGTGATAAATGGTGAATAAAATTTAAAAAATTATCTTAATTTCTACAAATTTTTAAGGCAAGAAAATAAGAAAAAAGGCACAAAATCTAGAGAGGGAAAAAAGGATGAATAGATAAAGGTTTTGATGAATGGACTCATAACGAATTATTTTTGGTGGGCTTTATTAATTTCTCTTATTTTAATTGGTTATTTGACTATTCATAAGTGGAATTTATTAAGAGTGGAAATTAGAGAGGTATGAGTTATGAATAATTACTTCTTGTAAATTGGCATTTGAAGAGTTTTTATTGTAAATATATCTCCATTAATAAAATCTTTCTTTGTAATAGATTAAGTAATTTACTTTTATAATAAAATAATTGATTTAAATAAATAAAAATAGTAAAAAAAAAGAAGAGGAAAAAGAAAAATAAGAATAGAGGTCATTGAAAAATGTCACATCACCTCTTTTATACTCAAACTTTATTATGTATATAGATTGGGTAATTAAGGTGATGTTAGTGGGCTGGTTAAGGTGATGGTAGTGGGCTGGGTTTTTAACGTATGTTTTGGGGTGCATATGACGGATTAATTACTCCTATTTAATGTGATGTTTTAATTTATTTATGCATTTTTTTTAGGGAAAAAATCAGAAATAATTCAAAAAAGAAGAAGGAGAAAACATATAATTGCAAATGCTGGCCATTGGAGAGTGCCACATCAACGATTCTAGATTCAGATATATATATAATATATAGATTTATGTGAAATCAATAAAGATGATACATAAATTGGTAAAATATAATAATTTTGATGTATTCGTTATATTTTATGTATAATATTTTTTTTATATTAAATCAATAAATATGATACATAAATTAGTAAGATAGAATAATTTTGATATAATAAAAAATAACTTTAATTAAATCTCAAATCATTCTTTTAATTAATAAATATTAATTTATTGATTAAATAATATTTTTATGATCCCATCTATATTAATTTATAGAGGTTTTATGTATATAGAAGTGCTGCAAGCAAGCAGGTGTGGTAGACATACTTACTTGTCTACATAGGGGTTGTTTAGGTATTTCAATATTAATAGTTTTATGATATGTTGTACCAAGTGAATGATTTAGTGGGCCCATGTGTCGTTCGAGTGTTCGCGAATATTTTGACCAAAAAACCAACTAACATTTTCTTAATTCTTTATGTATCCCTCAAAAAGATGAATGCATTCCCTAACATGTGGGCCCATTTGCAGTTTTTTAAGGACAACTTACAGAAATCACATACTTTTAAGGTAAAATTATAATTTATTCTTTAAAAGTTTATAATTACAAAAATTCCTCAAACGGATACAATAATATAAGCGCTGATACATTAATCTAATGCGCGAGATACATTAATCGTTAAGTAAGATACATTACATTTTATGCATGATACACTAATCTGATGTACATTTTATACATGATACACTAATCTGATGTGCGAGATACACTAATCTGATGTGCTGATACATTAATCTGATCCGCGAAAATGAGGAATTTTGGAAATTTGTAAAACTTATAGGGGATAATGATAATAAGTAAACTAAAAGGTGGAAAATTACAGAAATCACATACTTTTAAGGCAAAATTACAATTTACCCCTTAAAAGTTTATAATTACAAAAATTCCTCAAAACGGATACAATAATATAAGTGATGATACATTAATCTGATGCGCGTTAAGTAAGATACATTATATTTTATACATGATACACTAATCTGATGTACATTTTATACATGATACACTAATCTAATGTACATTTAATACATGATACACTAATCTGATGCGCGAAAATGAGAGATTTTGGAAATTTATAAAGCTTATAGAGGATAATGGTAATAAGTAAACTAAAAGGTGGGATTTCTGTAATTTTTTCTACGCTGCTACATTTGCCTGACCTTTTCTATTTATTTCTAAACATAAATCTGCAGTCCAATGAATTTTTAGCAGGGGAATTTTTGCAAATAACAATTATAATAAATTTAATTATGCTCCATAGCTATAGTTTGCATATGCTGTATCTACAGTTTAAGCTACCTCGTTTGTATAATTCACAAATTTGTATAATTTGCAGGTTGTGTAATTCGCGGTATATTTGTATAATTTTGTTATTTTTGTATAAACTCGAAATAACGAATTTACACAATTACAAATATCAAAAGTGTAAACAATTATACAAATTATATTATACAAATTTTGAATTATACAAAGTTATACAAATTCTATTATCTTATTCCGAATTATACAAACGTGCGGATGATACAAAACTAAGAAGTTGAGCTGCGTAATTATAGCTAAAAGTAGGCCGCGAATTGTAATTAAGGCAAACTATAGCGATGTCAACTAATTGAGTAGTATATGTTTGCTTATATGTGTAATTTTTCCCTTTTTTATTATTTCTTTTGTTATAATCCATATTATCAAAACAGAAGAGTAGGTTTATTCAAGTTTCTTAACATGAATTCATTTACAAGTGGGAACTTTTTGCAAGGCAATAAAAGGACATTATAGTTCATTAAAATTTACAATTTTTTTTTTGGTAATGATGAATCAAAAACCATTTCTTAGTTTTAGACTGAACAAAAAGGTTTTAAAAGTGATCAAAATCATTACGCATCGCATAAAGTGAGATGCAATGTTAAATTTTTCGTTTAAGTATACTATTAAAAAGAGTAAAATTGATTTACATTATTTGAAAATTATGTAAAAAATATTATTGTATAAATCACACTAATTAATAATTTAAAATAAATGTAAGAGCATATAAAACATGAAACAAACTCTAAATTTCAATTATGTCATATAAATTGAAGCTGAAAAATAACAAGTATTGGACTCGTGCTGGCACGAATTTCCATATCTAGTTAATACAGTTGCTTTGCTTTGTTGTTATTCATTAGTTTTTTTGTTTATTTCGTATTATTCTATTGGATAAACTACTTTATTACACATACATCACTATCATATATAATAATTTAATCTTTACTTTCAAATAATTACATATATTATCACTTTTAATATTTTATATCATATATTATTAAAGATACAATCAATACCCACATTCCTTAAAACTAGGATTAATTAATTATCTTTACTTTTAAACTTGGTTATCTCTCATCAAATCCTCTCCTAATCAAACTCCTATCGCCAACACTATCTTCCCCATCTACATACTTCATCACATTCTCTCACATCCTCCTTCTTCTCCACTACATTTCTTCATTACCGCATCAAAATTGATTCTATAACAAAGCAATATATATGTCAGAATTTCTTTTTCAGAAATTTGATGCTTTTTATATGTATTTGGCCTTATTCCATGTTTCCATCATCAACATACATATCTAAATGCCTAATATATTTGCTATGCTTATAGGTATCAGGTGTTTGTCAGTCGTATCTAAATATATTATGTATATGTATTCTTATATGTACTTGTCATTATTTTATCAACAGTCATTCTTTTATGTATTCAATTTTTGGCAGGCGTATGTAAATGTCTTATATATCTCAATATCTTGTGTTTCTTAATTTTTTGTATGCATCTAAGAAATTGTTATAAACTTATAATATGTTTCTTACTTTTTTGTCAGTATCTTGACTTCTGTTTCATTTTATATGAATAAACACATATTAAGGATACAATTGTATACTTTTTGTATATTTCAATTTTTTTTCTAATTTTCGTCTGTAATATAATTTTATTTTATTATTAATGTTTGAACGTGCATTCAAAGTTTTGTAATCACGTTTTGCAATAATTTCAGAACTGTCACATTTTTTGAGAAAGAAAATGCTACGTGATATAATGGCTACATGTATTATAATGCACAATATTATAATCGAGGATGAATGTGATCTTAATGCACCAATTCAAGATGCCGTAGAGGCTCCAATTCCAACGACATAAATTGTGGTAGATGAAAATCTTCAGTTTGAACAATTTTTAGCTAGACATAAAAATAAATTAAGGACAAAAATGTTCATTTTGAACTCTGTAATGCATTAGTAGAGCATTTATGGGAGCAATGTAATAATTATGAAAGTTGAGTGATTATGTAATGCTTATGTAATTGTATTTCACTTTTATTTTAATTTTTCCATTAATTTGTATATTATATAATATTTTCTTACAATTTATGTTATTATAAATATACAATAAAATCTAATTTTATATTAAATAAAAAAAAATTAAAAAGAAAATTTTATATTACATGAAAATTATATAAAAGTGATTATTTGGGAAAAAGAAAGTAAAAATTTATCTTATGAAATAAAAAAATAAGAATGAAATAAAAGTAATAATATAGTATTGAGGAGAGAGAAGAAGATTTTTTTCAAAAGAGTAATATAAAAAATTGGGTTGAAGTTGATTGTCTGAAAAAATAAATAACTCTATATTTGGAGAGTAAAATATAGTATAAGGTTGGAGCTGCCCTAAACCGCGTGTAAATTGAGCATCGCAATGCACTGTCATATTATTTGTGTCTTAGCCAATCCACATTTTCCCTTCTATCCTACTGTAGCACGCTGTCAATTTTACTACTCTGAGCACTGCATCACGCTAAAGTCATTTTGTTATGGGATTTTGAAAAAATCTTGATCACTTCAAATTTAATCGCAACGTACTCTTCATTGCAATGGATTTTACCATGTTAGGCATCACATCGCAATGACTTCTTTGTACTACTTGTAGGGTCCATACTCATTATAGATACACTAAAGGGAAGTTGAGGCACCAAATATTGAAAAGGAAATTGCTGCAACAGTTGAAAAAATAATAGATTTAGTGGTTGGCAAATTGATAAGATTTGTAACCTTTTGTTGAAATTTGCTACATTTGTCTATGTCATCAATGACATAGGCATGCTTTTCTCTTTCTATAAATAGAGCATTCTTGCTCATTTGTAATACACCAACATAGAGAGAAAAATTTTCTAAGAGCCAAGTGAGATATTTCATAGACTATACAAGAAAAATAGTATGTGAAGAAAAATAAAGTGTGAGCAATATTTTAGAAAGGTGGTAAATCAAAAGAGTGTTATTCCCTTTGAGTGTATTGTAGTCACTTTGAATATTATATTCGTGACTACATAGTGTAAAAATTTCTTGCTATAGTGATATAAGTTGCTCCTCTTATCCCGTGATTTTTTCCTTATTTAAAAAAGGGTGTCCACATAAAAATTCTTGGTGTCATTATTTTTTCATTTTATTTTCATTATTTTGACCATATATATTTTTGTGTTAGTCCGCATTTTTCCAACAAACTGGTATCAGAGCAAAATTTTATCTGAGTATGCTTTGTGGTTACAACACAGTCTGAACTTCCACATTAGAAAAGATTTACTTTGATTTGCAATAACTCTATTTTTTTTTTGGAGAAAACGACGGAAGTCAGTTCAAGTAGAATTATTACTTTGAATGATGTTAATTATGTCATTTGAAAGGGAAAAAATGAAAGATTTGTTTTATGTCAAACAAATTTATCAACTAGTCTTTACCACTGTAAAACCTGATAATAAAACAAATTAAGAGTTTAATCTGTTGCACAGACATATTTATGGATTTATTAGGCAATGGATTGACGATAATGTGTTGAACCATATTTCTGGAGAAACAATGCTCGAATCCTATGGGAGCATCTTGAAAGTTTGTATGCTCGGAAGAGTGGAAATAATAAGATATTCTTGATAAAGTAGATGATAAGTCTAAAATGTCATGATGGTTCTCCGATGATAGATCACCTGAATAATTTTCAGGGGATCATGAACCAATTATTTGCTATGGGCATCAAGTTTGATGAAGAAATTCAAGGCTTGCTTCTACTTGGTTCCCTACCAGAATTTTGGGAAATATTTAGAACTTCTTTATCAAATTCTACTGCAGATGGTGTGATCTCTATGAATTTCACCAAGAGGAGTGTCTTGAACGAAGAGATGAGAAGAAAATCTCTAATATTTTCTTCGTCGGATGTCCTAGTGACTGACCCTAGGGGGAGAAACAAAACTCCTGATTCTTAGAATAGAGAACAAAACATGAGCAAATCCAAAGGCAGACTTAAGGATATTGAGTACTATCCTTGCGGCATGAAAGAGCACACATATAAGTTTTGCCAGAAGTTGAAGAGGGAGAACAATGAGAAAACTAAAAAAGATGGCAATGAAAATTGCCTAGCCACCATCACCACTGTTCTTATTACTATCCATGATGTGGATCTGATAAATATTTCTTGTTAAGAGTCAAGGTGGGTTGTGGACACTGGTGCCGCATCTCACGTGACATCAAGGAAAGATTTTTTTTCTCTTTCTATATTCCTGGTGATTTTGGAACCTTGAGTATGGGTAATGAGATTGTGTCTAGGGTGGTTAGTATTGGTACATTTTGTTTGGAAACTAGTGTTGGAACTAAACTAGTTTTAAACAATGTTAAACACGCACCTGATATTTGTCTGCATCTAATTTATGTTGGTGTTTGGGATGATGAAAGATATGTTAGTACCGACGGTGATGGAAAATGGAAACTCATTAAGGGTTCCTTGATTGTGGCTCGTGGCAATAAACATCGTGGTCTATACTAAAAAACAACTTCTACTTGTGTTGATATGGTGAATGCGGTTGAGAGTGATAACTCTTCAACGTTATGACACAAGAGGCGTAGCCACATAAGTGAGAAATGACTTAATGTTCAGGCCAAGAAGAAATTGTTGTCAAATTTTTAAAGTGCTAAATTAGAAAGGTGTGACTTGCGAGCAGTGTTTGGTTGGAAAACAAAATTGAGTTTCCTTTAAGTCTAACCCTCCTTCAAGAAAGATAGATTTTCGTGAGTTAGTGCACTCTGATTTATGTGATTCAATGAAGACAAAGACATTGGGTGGTGCACCCTACTTTGTCACTTTTATCAACGATTGCTCGAGAAAACTTAGGGTCTATGTCTTGAAGACTAAAAACCAAGTGTTAGGTGTCTTTAAGCAGTTTTAGTCTTCAGTTGAAAGATAAATAGGAAAGAAACGTAAAGATATTTGTACTGATAATTGTGGTGAATATTGTGGACCATTTGACAAATACCGCAAGCATCAAGTTATTAGACACCAGAAGACTCCTCCTAAGGCTCCTCATCTTAATGATTTAACTGAGAGGATGAACAAGACCTTGATGAAAAGAGTTAGATGTTTTCTTTCTGAAGTAAAGTTGCCAAACTCATTTTGGGGTGTGGCTTTATTGACCACTGTACATGTTATTAATCTTTCTCATGTTGTCTCTTTGCAAAGTGATGTTCCAAATAGAGTTTGGGATAGAAATGATGTTTTCCATGACCATTTCAGAGTATTTGGTTGCAAAGCTTTTGTACATGTGTGTCGAAAGATGAGAGATCAAAGTTAGATGCCAAGACAAGGTAGTGCATCTTCATTAGATATGACCTTGATAAATTTTGTTACAAGCTATATGATCCAATTGTGAAGAAACTTGTGAGAAGCTGTGATATTGTTTTCATGGAGAATCAAACCATTGAAGATATTGACAAAGTGGAGAAGCTAAAATCTTCAAGTTTTGATGGCATAGCTCATCTTGATGAAGTTCTTCACACAAGTGTAAATGATGTTGTTGGGATTGATTATCATGGTGATGCCCATAATCATGTATCAGATCAACACGATTATGTTGATAATAACAGTGGTGTTGTTATTAATAATCCTCATACTCATGACATTGTGGACGAAACAAATATTCCACTTAGTAGGTCCACAAGACAACGAGTTATTTTGTCTTGTTATTCACCTAATGAGTATGTGTTACTCACTGGTGGGGGAGAACCTGAATGTTATAAGGAGGCCATGAAAGATGAGCACAAGGATCAATTAATTGAAACCATGCAAGATGAGATGAAGTCTTTACATAAGAACCACACTTATGAGTTGGTTAAAATTTCCCAAGGGCATGAGATCTTTGAAGAACAAGGGGATGTTCAAAGTTGAAGTTGAAGAACACAAGTAGAAACCCAAATACAAAATGAGATTGGTTGTTAAGGGATTTGGTAAAAGAAAGGGTATTGACTTTGACAAAATATTTTCTACTATTGTAAAAATGTTCTCCATTCATACAGTTCTATGTTTGGCTGCTAGTCTTAATTTAGTGATTGAGCAAATGGTTATGAAGACGGCGTTCCTTCACAGTGAACTAGAACAAAAGATTTATATGGAACAATCTGAGGGCTTCGAAGTAAATGGTAAAGAAAATTTTGTGTGCAAACTCAAAAAGAGTTTCTATGGCCTAAAGCAGCTTCTAGACAGTGGTACAAAAAGTTTGAATATGTTATTGGGGAGCAAGACTACAAGAAGACTTCTTCAGATCACTGCATATTTATAAAAATTTGATGATGATTTATTCATCTTTTTGTTGTTTGTGGATGATATGTTGGTTGTGGGAAAGAAAACTTCCAAGATTGGCGAGTTGAAGAAAGAGTTGTGTAAGTCTTTTACTATGAAAGACTTGGGTCTTGCCAAGCAAATTTTTTCATGAGAATTACTCATCACATAGATGAAAGGAAGATTCATTGTCACAAAAGAAGTACATTGAACGTGTACTAGAGAGCTTCAATATGAAGAATGCTAAGCATGTTAGCACACCTCTTGCTGGTCATATGAAGTTGAGTAAGAAGATGTGTCCTATAGCTAGGAAGGAAAAAGAGAGCATGACCAAAGTTCTATAATCCTCTGTCGTCGGAAGTCTAATATAAGAAATGGTATGTACTAGACTTGATATTGCTCATGTAGTTGGTGTTGTCTGCAAATTTCTTGACAATCCCCCAAAAGAGCATTGGAAAGGTGTAAATTTGATACTCAGGTATCTTAGTGGAAGCTCAGATGAATGCTTGTGTTTTGGAGCATCAAATCCAATCATGAAGGGCTATACAGATGCTGATATGGTAGGTGACCTTGATAACAAAACATCCATTACTGGATATTTGTTTACTTTTTCGTGGGGAGCTATACTGTAACACTTGGAAAACTAGTAGGTGGAACTAGAGCCTTACATGAGAGTTTTAGAGTTTGGTGTGTGGATTCGAGTTGTAAAATGACTTCCCAAACTTAGGGTGAGGGGTTTAGGGGTTAAACGTCAAGGTACGACTCCCCAAGGACCAACCAAGGGTCCTTGAGGAGGACCCAAAATCCTAACCCCAAAACAGCCCAGGCTGCCAAAAATTGATGACTTACGGATGGGACCTACTGGGCGTAGGTCTATCCACACCCCGTAGCTCCCAGTCGTGGGTCAAGACCCAAGTTGAGGAGATGCAGACCCCAACCTACGAGTGACCAGTACAGTCTGTGGGTCCATCCACTCCTCGTGGGTGGGGGTCGTGGATGGGGCCTGCAAAGCTGCCTCAAAGTCGGCCAACGTAAGTTAGTTTTAGGAAATTCCTAATTTAATTATTTTAGATTAGGGTCATTTTATATTATTTTAATAGACAACCATTAACTAACCTATTTTACTTCATAATTCCCAAGACACCAAAACATAACTAACTTTCCCCCAAATATTTCTCTCACTAAAACCTCCATTGGAGAAGAAGAAGAAGTGAAGTATAGGGCTCAAGAAATCATCTTTTCTACCCAAATTCGTGAAGAATCTTCAAATAAGGTATGTCAGTTTTGATTCATGGTTAACTTTTCATCCATGAAGTCCTTAAACTCTCAATTTCAAAGTAGACAAAGTCTCCAAAACCTAGGGTTATCACTCCAAGCCATGGATTCTTTCTAAAAACGTTTTTATAATTTAATTATATTATATTAATGATTAATTTCTGTTTTATGCTAGTTTTATGATAAAATCTTCCATGAATCCATGAGTTACCCTAAATTCCTAATTTGGATCTGAAAGTGTGGGTGTTGATTGATATTAGTGGAGTGTTATAGAATTATGAATACAATGGATTGATTACTTGAATTATGTATTAATTAAGGTATTTCTATTATTTTGATGTTGAATTTCTTCCAAGATCCCATGAACCCCCATGTCCCCAATTTGTGACTATATGATGTGGGTGAGTTGTGGTGAGTTGAATAGTATGAAATTTTCTTTTAGTAGTTTAGTTAATTGAATCATGTCACCATATATATCTAATGTACTAATTATAGATTGATTGGTTGAACGTGATCTATAGCCCTTGAAGAGCAACTATGAGAATTAGCTATGTGTATGAGACTTGTGTGCATTCAATTAGATTGCTTTGAGAGTAAAGTGAACACATTATAATCTAATTGTTGTGTTGATTGGATGATTATCCTTACTTTCACACTTAGATATGAATGCCATACAATGTGAAAGGTTTGTCACATGTGGTGATTCTACGGGTTGAAGGCTAGTCTCCCCTAATGAATCTAGGAGCTTTAGAATGAGTTTGTTGGATTGAGTGTCAAGACATTCTTCCGTAATTATCAATTTAAGTCAAGACTTAATATACACTCAATGGAAATAAATGCTTAGCACCGAGAGGATATGAATATGAGATGGAAACCTTCTACCATAATTGAGTACGGGTTTCTAGATGCAATCTCCTTATCCCATAACTATGTGCCCCCGAAGGTTATTTAGCCATTGGATTCATTTCCAAGCTAATACATTTCGTTCTACCTTAGGCAAGTAGGACACCCCTTTACGGTGTGGGGTAGACACCGGATTCCATGAATAAGCTCTAATGGTTTATGTCGGTTATAGCTAATTCCCACAAGGTCAAGTTTAGGATGAACTATGGCTATTCAAGAAGTACTACTTAGTATGGGTGGGGGTATGGGACTTCATCCATGCATTGCACAAGTAGGCTTTGAGGGTAGTTATGGTGAGTTCCTTTTTGTCATGATTATTCATGTAGTGAATGTGCTTGTGACTAGATGGCAATTTCATTAGATTTTAAGGCTATTTGTAATGTTGTATGCTAACTTGCATTGTTTCCATGAGTTGCCTTCCTTGATATAGTTGAGTAAAAGTGAATGTTCCTTGTCTATGAGAAATAGGCTAAATGTGAGCTTAAAAGATGGTAAACATGAATGAGGATCTAAAGTGACTTGCTTAGTATGAGTATGTCATGACCCAGGGGTACTCACTAGACGTAACATGGCGTACTTGACCCCGAAAGGGTCTCATACAAGCCCTTAGCAAAATCATAACATAAGATACTAGAGAAGTACGAAAAATTTAAAACTTCTTTAAAACAAGCGGAAGTCTTTACTAAATCCTTGTCTCAAACCATCTATCAAACTATTGAATAAAAGACTTGGGATGCAACCCATACAATGTCTAAAACATAAGCAAATGACATAAGGGAATAATGGTTATGTCCTCGAAGCTATGAGGACTCATCAATTCTTCAACTCTTCTCGCTCCTTAGAAACCTAGCCTTCAAAGCAACTCAATCTCTGAAACCCTACATTTGATTAGAATGTAGGAAATATGCATTAGTACAAAATGTACCAAGTACAATAGCTAGCATACACCATAAGAGCATCTCAAAATGGTTAGTCAATATAAAATATAAACATAAGAGGTAATAACATAGTCATAACATAATCATCATAGTCATGGCATAATATCTAACATAAGAATCATATAATCATAATTCAACATAAGACATAGTTAATGATCATAAGAGATAATTCATATTCATATAAGCATAATTGACTCATAGTCATCTATACCATAATAGTACTATTCTCAAGTAACCTCAAAAGCATACATGTGCAAAGCAAGAATAGCATCCCATAATACCACTCAAGCCAAGTACCCCTTTGTAGTCATCTTAATAATAGTCTATATACATGGTCAACTCTTAAGTTTCTTTACCATAAGGGTATCATACTCCTAAGTAACCTCAAGGCACACTTGTGCAATGCATGAAAGGCATCCCATAATACCATTCACACTAAGTATCACCTTGAAGTCAACATAGTCATACTTACCCTCCTTTAGTCTCACTCTTTAGCTTTCTTCATATAGACAAGGGAACTACCATCCTTAGTCCAACATATCATGGAAGGCAACTATAGAACAACCCTATCTTAAAATACATCACTTATAAGAATTCTTTCTTGAATGACCATAAGTCATACTTGTGTCATGCATGAATAACATCCCACAATACTACTCATGCTGAGTACTACTTTTAGGTCCTCATACTAATACTTCTTGATTTGGAACCTAGTCCCTCTCTTTAATTTTAGAACACTATGAGGTACTCTCTTAAGCACATCTTAGTTTATTATTAGATTGAACCATATGAGATGCTACTTTTAGCATATCTAGGTTCATCATCTACATGGACCCTATGAGATACTACTTTAAGCATGTCTAAGTCCATTCATACTCTTGAACACTATGAGGTACTTCATTAAGTAAGTATTAGTTCAATTATGCTTTAGAACACTATGAGATGCTTCTTCAAGCATGTTTAAGTTCATTGGATATGGAAATTGCTACTAGAAACCTTAACTCAACTATGTGAAGGCTTCCATCTCATGAGACCTAACTTTGGGAAAATCCATACTTTACTACGTAATAGTTCCCCTTTAACTTGGATAGTCCTCACATCAAATAGGTGTGGTTCTCCTTTCAACTTGGAGCCCGGACCCTTTCTTGTGTGACACTCCATCTCATTGTCAATATCCACTTGGAGCCAAGCATACACCCCAAGGTTTACTTGTTAAGCCTTGCTTAACACTCATATCTTATGGAAGGATGTCCTTGAAAATCAATCCATGTTCAAGTGATTCTATCACTTCATACTTTCAATCATTCATAAGGTAGATTAGGTGAGTATAGGCCTTTCACCACAATTCTACCTATTAGACTTCTATTCTCTTTTAGACTTTACTCTCGAAACCTTAACATCAATAGGTAACCATATTAGCTTCACTCTAAAGCCTTAACTATTATGATCACAATTCTTACTCTCAAGGTTTCTTTCTTAATCTCTTCTTTATACCTAGATTTCAAGGTATCTTGATCACATATTTCATTACTAGGTGATTCTAGTCTCAATTGATCATAAAGGTTCAATTCAAATTTTACAAGTCAAGATCAATCATATTCAATAAGGTATAGTTCAACTCATGATTATATGTTCCTAACTTTGAACAATTACTACACATGACATTGATTTAGAAAGATCACTCATGGACCTTCAATTTCACCTCTAATGGCATAAACCCACAAATATCACATTAATCAATTTAGACAAGGGTTTACCATAAAAATCACATGAATTCATCATAATATCACTAAACAAAGCTAAATCAACCATAATTGGGTATTATCCACTAGATTGGAATCATACCCAAGCCATACCTATAATGTAAGAAGAAACCTAACTATTTGGGTTTTTGATCCACAATTGGGGGATTACTAAGGGGGTTATATGGGGGAAAAACCCATAGATGAATAAGCTAAACATACCTTTAATCTAAGCCCTAGCACAAGCTCACAACAATGGACTTTGTTCTTGACCCAAGCTTCAAGCTCTATCTTCTTCTTCAATGAGGGTTTTCTAGAGAGAGAAATATTGTTTGGAGAGGATGAAGTTGGGTTTTATTTGGATTCTAGGGAGAATGACTTAATTGAGGTAAACTTAGGTCTAATTAGCTTATATACTTTCTAGGAAAGGAATAAAGTAATGTAGGGTCAATTCTGGAAAAGAACTAAGGACCCTTAAAGTTCCAACTTAAAATTTGCCAACCTCCATGACTTAGCTCGTTTTGCCCTTCATGGCTCACCAAGGACACTAGGCGACTCGCCAAGTGGACCCTTGGCTCGTCCAATTTTCCAGTAAGCTCCCTAAAAGGGCATCTCACTTAGGCGATGGAGGAGGCAGCTTGGCGATCCGCCAATCCAACCGACGAGCCCCGACTTAGCTCGCACAAATTTCCAGAATCTAGGCCAAGGGAACAGCCCACTAGGCGACCTCAAGTGCACTTTGGTGCATCGCCAAGTCACTTGGGCGATCATGCTGCCCCATCGCCAACCAGGCCCAAAGAAGAACAAGCTCTCCTTCACTCTTCCTAGCTAAATTAGGCCCTTGCCCACTCCCTAGGCTTGACAACCCCACATGCTAAGACTTAGGTTAGTCTATAATATTACGGGGTGTAAGACATGCCTTGATGTTCAACCACTAAACCCCTCATTCTAAAAGCACGTAAAGTCTCATCTATGACTCTAATCCTAATCATCTCACTCTAGTTTAGTCTACTAATTTTTGGGGCTTTATAGAGTAGGATTATGGGGTCTTATCCATACATTGCACAAGCTTGCCTTGAGGTAGCTCATGAAGTGTTTCTCTCATATTATACTAAAACTAGATTGTATTGACTATGTATGTGTTACTGATGGTATTTCTTATGCTCACTAGTTGTGATTGTTATCTACCATGTTATAGCCTATGTCTTATCATGATGGCTCTTATGCCTATGACTTGTGTTTTCACACTAACTTCTAAATGATGGTTTAAACTAAGCAAAGTGCATGCATTTCACTAAAATGTCCATTTTAGCATGTTTTCAAAGGTTTTTATACATGGCTATCATACTTAGTGCATTTTTGTACTAACACATATTTCTTCTACATTTTTCACAAAGTGTAGGGTTCGGCGATATCGACTTCCATCTTCGTGGCTAGAATCATAGTAGATCAAGAAGAAGAAGCTTGGTGAGTCCTCATAGAATTTGAGGACTTGACCATTATGTCCTTTTGTCTTTTCTTATGTTTTAGACTTTTTTAAGGGATGTGTCCCTGAGATTGTATTCAAGTGTTGTTAGATGTTTTGAGACATAGTGTTGTAGACTCCCACTTATTTTTATAAAAGACTTCGATTGTAAAGAAAAGTTTTAAATTTTCGCACTATTTCTTATGTTCTTATGTTATGATATGCTATGAGGCTTTTTGGAGTCTTGTATGCCGTGTCACATCTAGGGGGTAGCCTTGAGTCGTGAAAAACATGATATCAGAACACAAGATTTTGGGATGGTTTTAGGATGTCTCAAACCACATCTAGTAGAGTATTGTTCATAAAGTGAAGCGCGCCACATTTATGAATATGAGGCTATTGGATGTTAGGAAAGCTTTACTTCTTCATGCTCTAAGTCATGCCATAGAGTTTAGCTTTATTAGGTATTTCTCCTAATGTGTGCCCTATGATTTTCAGGATATGACTACTTCAAGCGCTAACGTTGAAAGAAATGAGGAAAACAATGTGGAGCAAGAGGTTCACCTCCAAGCTTCTCCTCAAGTTCCAATGGACCTTATAGGGGAGAATGTGACTCATGTGGAGCTTAGGTCTGCTATCCAATTGTTGGATCAAGCCTTGAAGGTGCAAGCCAATAGAGCGGTTGTAACTCCGGTAAACCCAATAAGGGTGATGGCTGCTTCTAGAGTGAGGGATATTTTGGGGTGGTATCCTCCAGAGTTTTATGGTTTCAAGGTAGAAGAAAATCCTCAAGAGTTTGTGGAGAAGGTCTCTAAGGTGTTAAACTTTATGAGAGTAACTCTAGTAGAGAAGGTGAAGTTAGCTTCTTGTCAACTCAAAGGGGTTGCACAAATATGGTATGATCAATGGAAAGAGACTAGATCGGTAGGATTGGGCCCTATAGAGTGGGAATGGTTCAAGAGTGTTTTTCTAGATAGGTTCTTCCCTTTAGAGATGAGAGAAGATTTGGTGATAGAGTTCATAAACCTTAGACAAGGTGATATGAGTGTTAAGGAATATGCATGGAGGTTCACTCAATTGTTTAAGTATGTTCCAATTCTAGTGTCCGATCCCAAAATGGGAATGAGTAAGTTGTGTCGAGATTGTCTGATTTAGTGGTAAAAGAATGTCGTATGGCCATGTTTGAGGATGATATGAATATCTCTCATCTTGTAGTTTATGCCTTTGAAATTGAGCAAAAGAAACTTGAAGAAAGGTTGAAGGAGAAAAAGAAGGTTAGGATAGATGATGATAGTTCTTCTCTTGGAAGGTTCTCCGGACAAGGTCTTTCTAAGTTTTCCCCATGTTTTAGTGAAGAGAGGGTGAAATATATGTGGAAGGAAGCATTATGGTAGGTGTTTAGCCGGTATGGAAGGTTGTTATGGTTGTGGTGAGAGATTGTCCGGTGCTTAGGCTAAGGGAAGAGAGAGGAAGAAAATTAGGTCTGATGCTCTCCAAGATGGAGGTGAGCAAGAGTGTCCTCCAAATGTTGCTCCCGGTATGTGTTTAATGCTTAGTTAGATTTTGGTAGTGCTTGTCTTATGTGACTTGATAGATTTGACATGATGAGCTTTTATGTTGTCTTTCGCATAAATGGGTTTCATTATGGTTATGTGTGGTTGTTGGTAGAACCCAACTTAGTCATGATGAGTTTTAGGGTGCGTTGGGAGATTTGATGAATAGAGTGTTTAGAGTGATGCCGAGAGATGTTGAAGGAGTAGACTCTTTTAAAAGAGGGTAGAAGTTTAATTTTCCATGGTTTAGAATCGCCTTGTGTGATGGATGTGAAAGTTGAGTGATAATTGTTCCGACCTTAGAGTTAAAAGAAATGGTGCTTAGATAAGACCGTATAGGCTTACTCCCAAGGGGGAGATAATGTACTTAGATGGCAAGGTGATTAGGTGTTCTTGATGTTCATGAATTAGATTGGCTTGAAATTTTCACCTTGAGAGGCGTAGTGAGTTTGAGAAGTTTAGCTCTGATTTGGTAGGTTCATATGATATCTTTAGTGGTGTTGGTAAGGTTACTTGTGAACTAGAGTACTTAAATGTGAACCTTCCTAATTTAGAAGTTCCGGTAGAGATCTTAGACCGGTAAGTTAAGAAATAGAAGAATGAGGAAAATGTGAAGGAGTGGTCTTTTTGTGAGGGTGGTAGGTGAGTGTGCTACTTGGGAGGCCAAGGGCCAATGAGATATCCCAGTATCCTTATCTTTCCTTCTATTCCTTCTTTAGCTTGAAATGATAAGTTTCCATTGACTTGTTTCATGATTGTGAAGTATTGGATGTTGTAAGTAGTTCCTCTAAAATTTCCTTGTTTTGGAAGTCATGTGTGAATTATGTGTTTTCCATGGTTCCCTTAAATTATGCATGTTCTTGGTGAAATTCATGTTTAATGAGAAAATGAGTTTTTATGATTAATGATTCCTCATGTTGTTGTGCATTTAGTATGAGTTGCCTATTTGACTTCGTGAGATATGTTGATGAACATGCTTTAGTATGATTTTTAGAGTAATTGCATATTGACTCCACGATGTTTTGTTGAGCACTATTTTAGTTGGAAAAGTTTGTTCCTCCTATGAAAATGAGAAATATTGAGTTTTGTGCATGTTGGGTTGTTAGATGTAGTTCATACTTCCTTGTATTGCATTGATTATGCTCCGAGATGGAGTTGATGTTTCCTCCTCTAAATTGTGCATTATTTAGATGTTTCATGCATGATGGGCTGCTAGTCTTGAGTCTTCAATTCCGTAAAGTGTTTAGAAATGTCATTCGAGGACGAATGTTCCCAAGGGAGAGATATTGTAACACACGGAAAACTAGTAGGTGGAACTAGAGCCTTACATGAGAGTTTTAGAGTTTGGTGTGTGGTTTCGAGTTATAAAATAGCTTCCCGAACTTAGGGTGAGAGGTTTAGGGGTTAAACATCAAGGTACGAATCCCCAAGGGCCAACCAAGAGTCCTTGAGGAGGACCCAAAAGCCTAACCCCAAAACAACCCAAGCTGCTAAAAATTGATGACCTACGGATGAGACCTACTGGGTGTAGGTCCATCCACGTCCCTTATCTCCTTGTTGTGGGTCAAGACCCAAGTTGAGTAGCTGCAAATCCCAACCCACGAGTGACCAGTATAGTGCGTGGGTCCATTCACGCCTCGTGGGTGGGGGTCGTGGATGGGGCCTGCAAAGCTGCCTCAAAGTCGGCCAAGGTAAGTTAGTTTTAGGAAAGTCCTAATTTAATTATAATTCCCAAGACCCCAAAACATAACTAACTTTCCCCCAAATATTTCTCTCACTAAAACCTCAATTGGAGAAGAAGAAGAAGTGAAGTCTAGGGCTCAAGAAATCATCTTTTCTACCCAAATTCATGAAAAATCTTCAAATAAGGTATGGTAGTTTTGATTCATGGTTAACTTTTCATCCATGAAGTCCTTTGTAACATCTTGCATATTGAAATAACTAGGAAGAAGTCAAGAATTGGAAATAGTGATTTTAGGAAATAATGAAAATCTGGAAATTTGTTTAAGTTAACTTAAGAATGAGATTTTGGTCAACTTCAAACGGCCATAACTCCTAGCTCAGTATGGTTAGGTGTGTTTCCAAATACCGTAGGAAAGATCGTTGAATTATCTTTCCAACGCCGCCGAGTTTGCGGTATTTAGATGTTCGTATGAGTGAGATATGCCTTTTGGAAATTGGGCTGTTTAGATAAGGAAAGTCTAATGCAGATTTTGGAATAGTATTTTAGTCTTTTCCTTACCCAATTATTTTAATTCGTTTTTAGGAGTTTAATTAGGGTAAAATCAGATTTTAGTCAATTTAGAAAAGTTGAAGTTCACGCTAGGGCTTGGAGAAAAGAGAAAAGAGGAGAAAGGAGAAAGAAAATCAAGAATCGTCAAGAACGTTCGAGTTTGATTATGGATTTCGCCAAGGATTCAATCCTACGATGTATGTGAGAACACATAGCGTTGGGTTAGTTAACCCACGCACCAATCATGATTCAATTCAGCGAAGTTATATAGTTTTGAAAGTAAATCCCATGAGTTCTTAGTGATAATTCGATTGAAATCTTGTGGGTTCTTGTTGTTGAAGTTTCTTGAGTTTCATTCATGATTTTTGTTGTGATTTCGAGTAGAATATGATGTATTTTGATGGTATAGTTAATTCTAAGTGTTTGACGAATGAACCAAGTGAAATTAGAGGGTTTAGAGTTGAAAAACGAAGAAGAAAATTTGGGATTTTCTGGGTAAGGGGCTGGGGTACCGCGCCTCTCAGCGTGCCCCAAAACAGTCTCTGGATGTTGGGCTCTGGGGCGCCGCGCAAGCTAGAGCTCCCCAACTTGGTCTCTGAATTTCAAGGGCAGGCACACCATGCCACTCAGTGCGCTAGGGACGCCAGTTCTTCCCATTTCTCCCCGTTCTTTTCGTACTAGTTCCTTAGCAACGTACCTTTTTTCTAGTTTATTCCAACACTCTAAGGTACGTCTAAACATCATGAAATAATCCATAAACATGAGATCATGAACCTTGAATCCATAATTCAATTCAAGGAAAGTTAAGAGTCAAGTCTAAAAGTTAATAAGAAGTAAGTCAAGAGAAGTTCTTAAAGTTTTCAAAAGTCTTTCACAAACATTTTAACTTTGTTTTAAGACTAAAATTTCAAGTTGAGTTAAGAGTAAAGTTCATATGGGAACTAAGTATTCCCAAAAGTTAAGAAATATTTTCACATTTGAGCAAGAAAGGGAACATCGATTCCAAGAGAGCTTTTAAGATAAGTTTTGAGTAATTATCTCAAACCAAAGAAAGAAGTTTGTTTTAAAAAACATATGAGCTAAGTATATTTTGGGAGTAGTATTGAGCACCGATATGGGATGCGAGTTCATATTAACTCAAGTCTTCATAAACAATGTATCCATCATGGGTAGTAAAGGATCATACTTTTTGGATGACTCCTTAAGTTGCTTTTTAACATAGATTAGTGGATCCACTTAGTTAAGGCGTTCTATATGACGGCAGAGTATAGGATAGTTCTGGCAGCGTGGGCAAGACGCTATATCACCACTTAGGCTCATAGTGGTGGTTATCGGTTAGAGAATCTCCCACAAAAACTATATTACTTTATTATATGAGTAAAGTTGAGTTTATTATTGCATTTTCTTTAACGAACTAAGTTGTTTTCCACTGTTTTACAAACTTTCTATATATTGCATATGCTTTGTTGCTTTATATTGAGTTAAGTTATTTAGGAGTTGAGTAAAGCGAAGGTAAGTGTTCCTTTCAGATTCTTTTCAAGCCTATGTTGTGTTTAACATTCAAACTCGCATATTCGTACATTCAATGTACTGATGCCAGTTGGCCTGCATCTTCTTATGATGTAAACACATGTAACCCAGATCATCACCCAGAGCCTCTGTGATCCAGTTGAGTACTCATAGTCAGTTGGTGAGCCTCCTTGCATTCTAGAGGATTCCTTTTACTTTGCTTTCAGAATTTCATTGTTAGGTTGACCGGGGGTCTTGTCCCGACATTCTCTTTGGTTTAGAGGCTTCATAGACAGATAGTTATAGTTCTTTAGTCTTATTCATTTCAGTTGTATACGTTTAAGACTTGAGTTGCCATTTTGGCTAAGATATTATTTCTTAAGTTATGCATGAGTTATAATTCTTCTGTTTAAGTCTTCCGCTGAGTAAGTAAGCCAGGCTAAGGGTTCGGTTGGGGCCAGCAATGGTTCTTGAGTGTCATCCACGTCCGGGGTGTAGGATCGAGGAGTGACAAACTTGGTATCAGAGCAGAAAAGTTCAAGAGTCCTAGGAAGTCTATGAAGCCGTGTCAGTAGAGTCTTAGTTATTGGTGTGAAGCGCGCCACATCTATAATTAGGAGGCTGCGACACTTAGGAAAATTTCTCACTTCTTTCACACTCATTCGTGCGTTAAAGTTTGATCTCTAAAAAGTTCCTTTCTAATTCATACTTGCGCGTGTTTTTCAATTAATCATGCCTCCACGAAGAGCTGTCATAGGCCGTCCTGCTAAGTGTAATGTTGAGGAGCAAGAGTTACCAAATGCACCTGAAGTGCAACCTCAAGGGGAAGTCACTAACGCTGAGTTCAGAGAAGCAATAAGCATGCTAAGTCAAGTTGTGACTAATCAGGTCAGGAAACAAAGAGGGGCTTGACAAGAAGAGGCTGACACTTCAAGAATTCATGAGTTCTTAAGGATGAACCCTCCAAGCTTCACTGTTTCGAGCACTACTGAGGATCCAGAGAACTTTATTGAGGAGCTGTAAAGGGTATTTGATGTTATGCACGTTGCCGATGCTAAGTGAGTAGAACTAGCTATATATAAATTGAAGGATGTTGCTTGGACTTGGTTCGATCAATGGAAGAAGAACTGGGCTGAGGATGCACCACCTGCGAGTTGGGCTTATTTTGAGGAGGCCTTCTTGGGGCGTTTCTTCTCCCGAGAACTGAAAGAGGCTAAGGTACGAGAATTTCTTACCCTAAAGTAGGAGTCACTAATTGTTCATGAGTATGGGTTGAAGTTCGCCCAACTATCCTGTTATGCTCCGGAGATGGTTGCGGATATGAGGAGTAGAATGAGCCTTTTTGTTGCTGGGCTGTCCTGTCTTTCAAGAAAAGAGGATAGGTCAGCTATGTTAATTGGGGACAAGAAGGCTAAGACAGGGTGTGAATTTAAGCAGCAGAAAAGTAATGTGAACCGTTCATCCTTTCAGCAAAAGCAAAATGGACCTGCTTCATCATCTGCTAGTGCACCTGCACACAGAAACAAATGTGAGTATAATGGTCAGAATTCACAAAACTTCAGAGCTAGACCTGCGCAGTCTCAGGGTAGTGTGTCAAAAGGAGGTAATTGGGCTCCTGCATGTGCTAGATGTGGTAGAACCCACCCGAGTAAGTGTCGTGATGACCAATCAGGTTTTTTCAAGTATGGAAAAGAGGGTCACTTCATGATAGAGTGCCCTAAGAACTGGCAAGGTAGTGGGAATCAGGGCAATAGAGCCCAATCTTCATCAGCTGCTCCACCAGATAGGGCTGCACCTAGAGGAGCTACTTTCGGTACTGGCGGAGGAACAAACCATCTTTATGCGATTACTAGTCGCATGGAGCAAGAGAACTCTCCAGATGTTGTCACTGGTATGATCAAAATCTTTTCTCTTGATGTTTATACTTTGGTAGACCCAGGAGCAAGTTTATCTTTTGTGACCCCTTATGTTGTAAATAATTTTGATGTTCTTCATAAGAAACTCTGTGAACCCTTTTGTGTTTCTACACCTGTTAGGGAGTCTATTATAGCTGAGCGAGTTTATCGTAATTGTGTTATTTCCATCAATCATAAAGACACTATGGCTGATTTAATTGTGTTAGACATGGTAGATTTTGATGTCATTCTAAGTATGGACTGACTTCATGCCTGTTATGCCTCAATTGATTGTAGAGATGAGTTGTTAAGTTTCAAATTCCTAATGAGCCAGTCTTAGAGTGGAAAAGTAGTTTAGCAGTGCCTAAGGGTAATTTAATTTCGTACCTTAAGGCAAGAAAGTTAGTTTCCAAGGGTTGTGTTTATCACTTAGTTCGAGTTAATGACTCTAGTGTTGAGATACCTCTCGTTCAGTCAGTTTCAGTAGTAAAAGAGTTTCCTGAAGTCTTTTCAGATGATCTTCCCGGAGTCCCTCCTGAGAGAGAAATAGATTTCGGCATAGACATTATTCCCGATACTCGTCCTATCTCTATTTCGACATTATTTCGGCATAAAGAATAGTTGAAATATCTCCTTGATAAGGGCTTTATTCGACCAAATGTCTCACCTTGGGGCGCTCCGGTCTTATTTGTGAGGAAGAAATATGGTTCCTTTAGGATGTGTATAGAATACCGCCAATTGAACAAGGTTACCATCTAGAACAAGTATCCTCTTTAGAGAATTGATGATCTTTTCGATCAACTTCAGGGTGTTTTTTCTCTCTCTAAGATTGACCTCAGATCTGGCTACCATCAGTTGAAATTAAGGGAGTGTGATATTCCCAAGACAGCATTCAGGACCCATTATGGTCATTATGAGTTTCTAGTCATGTCGTTTGGTTTAACTAATGCACCTGCAACGTTCATGTACCTTATGAACAGAGTATTCAAGCCTTATTTAGATATGTTTGTTATCATTTTCATTGATGAAATTCTAATCTATTCAAGGAATGAGGAAGATCATGCAAGCCATCTCAGAATAATTCTTCAGACTTTGAAAGATAAGGAATTATATGCTAAATTCTCTAAATGTGATCTTGAGTTTGTGGCATTCTTGACCCTCATAGTTTCCGGTGATGGAATTAGAGTTGATACGCAAAAGATAGAGGCAACACAAAATTGGCCTAGACCCACATCTCCAATCAATATTAGGATTTTTTTGGGTTTGGATGGCTATTATAGAAGGTTTGTAGAGGGGTTCTCGTCCATTTCGTCTCCTTTGACCAAGTTGACTCAGAAAACAGTGAAGTTTCAATGGTCTGAAGCTTGTGAGAAAAGCTTTCAGGAATTGAAAAAGAGGTTGGCTACTACCCAGTGTTAACTTTACCTAAGGGTACTCAATGTTTTGTGGTGTATTATGATGCATCTAGAGTTGGTTTGGGTTGTGTATTAATGCAGAATGGCAAGGTTATAGCCTATGCCTCCAGAGAGTTGAAAGTTCATGAGAAGAATTACCCAACCCATGACTTGGAGTTGGCTGCTGTAGTATTTGCTTTGAAGATATGGCGTCATTATTTGTATGGTGTTCATGTAGATGTATTCACTGATCATAAGAGTCTTCAGTATGTGTTTACTTAGAAAGAGCTTAATCTCAGACAAAGGAGGTGATTAGAATTACTCAAGGATTATGACATGAGTATTCTTTACCACCCAGGTAAGGCTAATGTTGTTGCTGATGCCTTGAGCAGGTTGTCCATAGGTAGTACCACCCATTTTGAGGAAGATAAGAAAGAACTAGCAAGAGATGTACATAGACTTGCACGCTTAGGAGTCTGACTGATGGATTCCACAGAAGGAGGAGTAGTGGTGATGAATGGGGTTGAATCTTCATTAGTGAAAGAAGTGAAAGAAAAGCAAGGCCAAGATCCTATTTTGCTTGAATTGAAGGCAAATGTTCATAAGCAAAAAGTATTAGCTTTTGAACAAGAGGGAGATGACATATTGAGATATCAAGGTAGATTATGTGTACCAATGGTGAATGGACTCCAATAGAGGATCATGGAGGAAGCTCATAGCTCCAGATATTCCATTCATCCAGGTTCCACTAAGATGTATTGCGATTTGAGAGAAGTCTATTGGTGGAGTAGCTTGAAGAAGGGCAATGCAGAATTTGTTGCTAAGTGTTCGAATTGCCAACAAGTTAAAGTAGAGCATCAAAGGCCCAGTGGTTTGGCCCAAAATATAGAACTTCCAGAATGGAAGTGGGAGATGATTAACATGGATTTTATCATAGGTTTGCCAAGGTCTCGCAGCCATCACGATTCTATTTGGGTGATTGTCGATAGAATGAAAATATCAGCCCACTTTTTGTCGGTAAAGACTACCCATTCAGCAGAAGATTATGCTAAATTGTATCTTCAAGAGGTGGTAAGACTTCATGGGGTTCCAGTCTCCATTATTTCAGACAGAGGTGCGTAATTTACTGCACAATTTTGGAAGTCATTCCAAAAGGGCTCCTCTAATGAATCTAGGAGCTTTAGAATAAGTTTGTTGGATTGAGTGTCAAGACATTCTTCCGTAATTATCAATTTAAGTCAAGACTTAATATAAACTCAATGGGAATAAATGCTTAGCACCGAGAAGATATGAATATGACATGGAAACTTTCAACTATATGTTGACACCCAATTTGGGACCTCCACAATATAAATTAATCATTTCGAGATTCTTCAATTTCAAATGATTTAAAATAATTAGTTTTATAAAATTTCAAATAAAATAAAATAATAATAATATAGTTCGCAAGTTATTTAAATAGTTTTGTCACCTTTTATAATTTTTAGATAATATTTATGTTTTACATAATTATGTATGTAATTAGTATATTTTATGATTATTCAAAAATCATCTCAAAGAGATTTTAACTTTAGTGAGTATTTTGTTAAATTAGCTTAGCTTAAATTATGGTTTTAATTTTTGAATCATTAGTTTATAATTAAAATTAATTATTTTATTTCGTTAAGATTAAGAAGCTCAATAATTAATCAATACCAATTCGTCTCGTTTGGTTTTAGCCGAATTTGCCAATTAAATTAAATTTGCCTAATTCCTTGATTCTAATCGGCAGCCATTGAAATACACTTAGCCATCTTTCTATTGCAAATATAGCCATTTCTATTTCATCATTTACCAATCTTTCTAACCAAATTTTGGCCATTTCAAGTGACCCAATTTAATCCAAAACCTTAACTCACTCTTTTATTCCCAACCAACCCAATCCAATTCCAGCAAATACAATTCCAGCAGCCCACCAAATTCATTGCCAACCCAATGACCCATAACCCAGTCCACTTCTTAAACCCGACCCAAATCCTTTTCCCCTTTACAATTAAACCCAGCGATTCCTTCTCATCTTTCACGTTAACATCGGCGTTAACAGTAGCAGCTTCCAACGTTCACAACGAACACGCAACAGCAAGCAAACGACTTCAAGCAATACGGAACAATAGACGGTGTGAACACGACAGTAGACGGAAAAGCGACCCTGATGCGCGCTTGAATGCCCGCGTCATCTTCTTCAACACTGCTCGACAGGCAGTAAGTTGGTACAGTATTTTCGGCTACAACAGTCTGAGAATTCGTACTATTCAACAGCTCATTCAACCTTATCCTCCAAGGAATTCGATTTTTGAATTTGGAATTCAAATTCATCCTAAATTCCACCCGAAATCCCCCCCCCCCAAAATCGGTCCTAATTCTTCCCTATTTAAAGCCTCTCATTCTCTTCATTAAGGGATATAGAAAAAACCTGGAAAATAGAAGGGGATACAGAGAGATAGTTGATATTGAGTTGGGGAAAAACATAGAAAAAGATAGAAAGGGCACAACTTCTAATTAAAAAGCTGAAATTACAGTAGGTTATTAAGGAAATACACCCAATATACATTTTCTACTCTTGTTCGTGGTTGAGGAATTTGCCAGAATTCTTGAGGTTTTCATGGTTGGTGGTGGAATCGTGTTCAGAAGCTTGTAGCTCCAGTTCGCTGCCCGAAAAAAGGTAGTGTTTCCTCCATAGTAAGTTCTTCATCTCTTCTATTTTGAATCGATATTTGTAAGATTATAAAATCTCTGTTCTTGTTTCCGTTGTGTTCGTGATTGAGCTTTGATGCCGTCGTATGCTAGTTATTTATTCTAAAAGGATATCTCGATCTAGTTTCAACATCGATGCAGATGATTATCATGCCGAGTTTGTCATCTGTTCGCTTCTATTTTCAAGTTTGCTTGTTTTATTATGCTTTATTTTGAATAACAAATATGAGTGTTGCAAGCGTGTTATTTGTGATTTTACTCTAATTGAGTCTAGTTCGAACGGTGATTGTAAGATTAAGTTTCTGTTCTTTTGCTTAGGTTATATTCAATGTTAATGATAGGTTTTCTTTGGTTCGGTTCATGTTGAGTTTGGTTTTTGCTGGTCAAATAGCGATTGCCTCTTATTTTCTAGCCTTCATAGCTGCATATTGTTTGGTTTCTAACTGTTCTGCTTGTACTAACTTATTTTAGCTTGTTTTAATTTTTTAGAAGTTGTAATCTTTGCCATTTTGATGGCTTCTTTGCTGCCCGACTATGTCGTAATCGCGGTTCATCTAGTTGGATAATATCGATTTGTCTAGTCTTAATTCCCTTATAGTTTCATGATCTGATGCTGGTTTTATTTCTATTATGAGCACTGTTTTGACTTATTGTTTCTATTGCCTAACTCTGCATGGCCTTAGCTCCTCTCCCAAATGGTCAAGTATCAATCCTTGGTGTATACCATAGTTATTGTACAGTCTTGATTTGAACTAAGTTATCATGTTCATTTGGTAGTAGTTTTCTTGCAATTATTTACTCTTTATGTATTTTAAACAGTGAAATTTGAATAAAAAATTGTTTGTTTTGTTTACCATGATAGCAAGATTAAATGTTTGGTCGTGATATTTGCATCTTTAATCAAATGCTGCCTAACTTCGGGATTCGATTTTGTTTAATCTTGGCCAAAGTGTTGTTAGCTATTTGCTACCTTGTTAAGTTGCAACTGATTGATTCTCGCTGTCATTTAGACTTTTATGGTTTTTGAAATAATATTATTGGATACTAATTATAATTCTCATTCTTTGTGTTGCATGTAAATCTACCCGAGTTCACCACGAACTCCTCATTCCTTTCCCTCGCATTTCAAGAGAGCCATAAAGGCTCAAACTTCCTTCCAAGTCGACCAGTCATTGGAATCAAGGAAACAGACCCCGAAAAATTGACGAACAGGTGTTTGGAGCTAATACAGGATTGTATATACTAGTATACACCTAGTGTGTACAAAGATAGAAAAATGGGCATAAAGGCCCCAAATTCAAATTTTTTTCGTATTTTGTTATTTTGGGCTTAAGCTCCCTTCCATTTTAATTATTACTATCTTTGTTAGTCTAGGACAGGTACATATGGGTCAAAGATTCAAAATAAAAGTAGGCTCAAGTACTGGTCCAAGCGAACAAAAATTCAGACTTGGGCCCAAAACACTCTCTCTCTCTCTCTCTTTATTTTATCTGTTTCGTATTTGTCTAATTGTTTATTTGTAGTCAATTCTAAGGTTTCCCTAATTCGATTTCCCTAAGAGATGGTCATTTTGAGATTTTCTAAAAAATTAAATGACTTTACTTATTTTACTACTTAAATTACTTTGAAATATGTTTCTTAAGTAATCCCCTATACTATTTTCCTCTCCTCTAAAAAATAATTTCAAGTCTCAAGTTTTGCTTCTTTCTAAACTAATTAATTATGTTTTATTTTAGCCAAATAATTAATTGCCGGATAATCGCGTATTAGCGGGCATTTCGGGTGCTTTCAAACCCTTCTCGAAATGTTAATAAGAACCCCGAACCACCTTTAAGTATTTTCAATTAATTTCCTGTTTTAATCTATCGAAAATCAGTTTTCTTGATTTTTCTTAAAAATTAAGTGGCGACTCTAAACCAGTCTAAATAATTAGTTTTAAATAAAACTGAATGGCGACTCTGCTGGAGATTTGAATGGGTTCTAACCTTAAGAATAACTTAGTTGACTATTTGTTTAAATTGTTTACTTGTTTCATTTCTTGTATATTATAAACTGTTGCATTTCATGGCATCTGATGCCGCCAAATGGCAAATAGTTTGCATTAGGAGAAAAGGCAGTTACGTGGCTTTCCACGACTGTCCTTCAGAAAAAACACCTTTAAATTATTTCGAAGTGATAAACGAATAGTTGGCTTGTGGTCATCCAACGTCGTTTATTATACTTCACCTCGTAGTTTGTCCAACTCGGGTTTCCGATCTTTCATAAACCAACTCTTAGTCAACTAGCGTAGAGCGAAACCAAATTCCTTTAGCGTATCGAACTAAGATGACCCAACACCCAAGGTGTGTTGGGCCCATTAGAGAGACCACCTTGAGTCCAAAATGGCCCACGGCCTAATCGGACGATCATACTTACATGTTCAAATTTGAAGGATGTATAAGTTATTTGAAAGATCATTGTCCCTTGGGGTAAGGAGTAGATTAGAACTTATCCTAGTCGAAGAGAGAGATTTACAAGCTACTAGTCCATCCAAAGGCGTCGACATTTGGAGACGACAAGAAGTTCAAGAAAGATGGATTTTCCATAAAGGCATAGCTTAGGATTGTACCCCTGCGCGGGACTGATTATTTTGTATCCCCATTTCCCCTATTATGTATCCCCATTTAGTTTATTTACAAAATTAGTATACATTTGGGTTTTTGGGGCAATGGGCTGTTTCAAATGACGATATACATATCTCAAATCGTTAGGCCTACCATTGACATAAAAGGGTCACATATCTGTTTAGAACACACAATATCTATTTGTGTGCTACATGATTAACTGCTTGTGTGAATATGTTGCTTTATTTGGAGATATTCTAGCTTACTCCTCTTCGAATTGTTTTTAGAACCCCAAGCACAAATATCAAGTCACTATCAAAAGTGCGTCCAAATACTCTTTGAGTCTTTAGTTTTCCAACAAAATTTGAACTTCACCTTCAAATTCATACTCTCCTATCTCAAAAAAGGTCAATTTATTCAAGTAAAAAAGGAAGGTCGAACTACGCAGGACCTAAATTCTCTTTTGTGAGATACGTAGGCAGCCTTACAAGGTTCGGTCACCAATTTTTAGAAATATTTTTTTACTTTTCCACTCTTACAAAGAAATTTCTTTTGCATCTCAATAAAAAATATCAGAAGTACAACAATGAAAGATACAATCGACTTTGTCTCGACTCAAGTTGACTTTTCTGATTCACCTAACTCAAAATCAAATAGACAAATTCTTATCTATTTAGTTATTTCTCTATACACGTGGGCTAGTTTATCTTCAAATGAAGCAACCCTTATGTGTTTACAGTAATGTGTGTGATATTTTGTACTATTTATCATCGACACAGACTAACACATTTGCCTTTGAGTTATTTTCCTTTGTCAGGTACTCAAAACTGATCTATGTTGAGAAAATGACTGAACATCCATACTTCACAAGGTCTAAAGACCCCAAAGATTCCTTCTCCGACCAATGTTTGTCAAAAGGCAAAGAAAAAGTGGTTGAAAATGCCGAGAACACTGATTTGACCGAAATTACTGTGAATGACCCTATCATTGCTGAACAGAACAAGTTGATTGCAGAACTGTTCCAACAGATTGCTAAAATGAGGGCTGAAATGGATAAGACCCGAGATTTGACGAATTTGGCTATCATTGCCAACACTCCTACTCCAGATAACGAAAGGCCTCCACTCTATTTTCCTACTTCTGATCCAATATCTGAACATTTTCCAAATAATTCATCCACTGCTACGATTCCAAAACCTCCCATCATTGACTTAACCACCCCTAACCCACATCATGCTAGCTCCTCACACCAAAAGTTGCCTACTCCTCAAAATCCAAATACCAATTTCCAAAATTTTCCTCCGATCCCTCAAATCTCAACTCAAATTGTCCAAAATCTACCTACCATTCAACCCATTCCTCTAAAAAATGCTTGTCATATTTCAATATCACCAGAATCATACCCTCCATTTACCACACATTTTGAACTCGATGATTGTGAGAAGAAGGAGAAGGAGTGGAAGGTCATAAGAGGAAAGGCTGAGCAAAGCATCAGAGAGGAAGCTATGAATGCAATGAAGGACGTTCAGTACACCCCAGACATTGTGGCGTTGAATTATGAAGATTTATGTCGTTATCCACATTTGGAGCTTCCAGAAGGTTTTAAAGTACCAAAATTTGACACCTTTAGTGGAGTTGAAAATCCTTTGACTCTTTGAGGGCTTATTGTGATCAACTTATTGGAGTTGGGAAGGATGAGTCTTTGTTAATGCAACTCTTTAGTCGAAGTCTAAAAGGAGAAGCTTTGGAATGGTTTATTTCTAAAGAAATCAAACAGTGGCCAAGTTGGAACGCTTTGGCTAAAGACTTCATTGAAAGGTTTGGTTACAATGTAGAATTCATCCATGATCAATACACTTTAAAGAGAATCAAACAGAATTCCACTGAAAGCTACCGAGAATATGCCTACCGTTGGAGAAGAGAGGCCGCAAGGGTTAGGCCTCCCATGACCAAAAAAAGAAATTATTGAAGTTTTCGTGCGCATTCAAGAGCCGGAGTACTACAATAGGATGTTGCTCATTTTAGGAGGAAAGTTCAGTAAGATAGTCAAAATTGGTGAAGCTATTGAAGATGGTCTCAAGACTGGAAAAATCATCCGAATGACTCCCCAAGATGAATCCTCGGGACCATTAAGAAGGAAAAGGGAAGATGTTTCCTCTATCTGATTTGAATCGAGCCAAAAATCAAAGAGGCATGCCAGCACCAACGTTTGAAAGTCTTTACCATCCAAAACCTACCATTTAGCTCCACAAAATCCTTACCCCATTAAACCAGGTTACCAAACTCCACCACCAAATCATCCAAATTACCAAGCTCCATTGCCAAATTACCCAAATGCTCAATCAAGTTACCAAGATGCATTGCCAAATTACCCAAATGCCCCTCATAGCTACCAAGCTCCACAATACCAAAATTTCCAAACACCAGCACCTACTCGCCAAAATCCTCCTAGTTACCGCCAAGTACCTCCATCTTCACGAAATAATTACAATCTTTCTTGTCAAGAGTTTTTGAAAAAACCTTCTCGAGTCTTTACTCCTTTTGTTGAAAATCGAACCCAACTCTTTGAGAGATTGAAAGTGGCTGGTTTGATGCGAACAATTGATCCAAAAAATGTCAATGTCAATTTCAGACTTTACCGACCCGATCTTCATTGTGCTTACCATTCAGGAGGTGCTGGACATACCACTGAGGATTGCATCAACTTGAAGCATAAAATTCAGGACTTGATTGATTAAGGAATTGTCACCCTTCCAACGGTCACTTTCAATGCCAATGGTAATTTACTAATGAATCGTGGAGGATTCACTAGTAGCATGATTGACCCAAAGTCTCAAGCACCTCCCCGTCTAAACGCTCTAAATTATTGTCAAATGCATCCGCCTCAACAAGGTCATTATGATCCTCCTCGTCTGAGATTCGAGAAGAAACCTGCTCGAAAGTTTACACCGTTCATTGAAAGCCGAACAAAGTTATTCAAGCAATTGACTGCGGCATGTTTTATGCATCCAGTTAGGCCCAAGCCTGTTGACACCAGCTCTAGATTTCACAAACCGGATCAAAGATGTGTATATCATTCTAATGGTGTTGGACATGACACTGAAGACTGCATTAACCTGAAGCACAAGATCCAGGATTTGATCGACCAGAATGTGGTCAGGACCACTGCACCCAACGTCCACAATAATTCTTTGTCGAACTATGGAGGTGCCACTATCAATATGATAGAGATGGAGGATGAGTGGTGCATGGTAAAGACGATAGTCCCGATTGGTCCTGACAACCTTGAGAAAGTTGAATCTTCTTCAAGCATAAGTGAGAAACTCAATTTTATGAGCATGGCACCCTATCAAGCTTTTGCTTCTGTGTCAAGAGAGGGTCAGAAAAAGAAAGGGATTAATCATATTCCACCAAAGTCTGTGCCTCATTTATGCCAGTCCTTTCTAGTTGGGGAACATGCCAATGATGACGGTTTTGGAGAAGGAATTGGGGATCTTTTTGAAGAAGGTGATGCTGCGCCCAAGAAGATGATCGAGACACCAATCATACAAGATGCCGAGCCAATGGAGCAAGTTCTTAATTGGACTTCCACTCCGCTCTTGATTCCTTGTTTATCTTGATAGAAAAAGATGAATCTTATGCTATTTCTAAAATTGGTGGTAATCCGAATGAGGCCCGGAACCCACCTTTTATGTTATTTTGCCTAATTATGTTTTAATTTCCCTCGTAATGTTTTGAAAAAGGCAAAATAGCCCATGGTCATAGCCAAAGTTCGTATTTCCTTATTTTCAATGAAAGCCTCTTCTATTGCGAAAATTTATTTTACTTGCTTTAATTTTTCTATCTAACGGTCTTTATTTTTTATTTCTATAAAAGTAATTTTTTAAAACCTATCAATACCATGTCATGTCACAAGCTGAAGGAACAAAATGAGGTAGATGAAGATGGTTTTGAAGAGTATGACGAGTAGATCATGATATTTGAACACCTTGTCAAAGATTTGAAAGAGTTCGATACTCAAGGCAAGACGAATCCGGATGAGACAAAAACTGTAAATCTAAATTAGGATGATTGTGTCAAAGAAGTCAGAATTAGGTCTATCTAAGAGAAGCTCGGAAAGGAGAACTCAACAGTTTACTTAGAAGATACATCGATGCATTTGTTTGATCACATGTCGTGGTTGAACATAGACATTCATCTCAAGTTTCCAATCGGCGCAGATGCTATCAAGAGTTATTATATTTGAAGATTCAGAGTTTTTTTAATTTCTTTCCTTATGATCACATCATTTGTTTGTAATCGTCTTATGTTCTGTCATTAGAAAATTATTTCTTGTAATGAACTACGTCTGACCTGAATTCTCAAGAATGAGATACGTAGGCGGCCTATGTCGGCTTCAGTCACCCCTTTATATATTTTCAATATTTCCCCTTTGAACTTGAACTACGTTCGACCTGAATTCTCAAGAATGAGATACGTAGGCGACCTATGTCCGCCTCGGTCGGTTCTTCAAATTTTTCTTATTTCTATTAACCCTCGAGGGGGGAACTACGTTTGACCTGATTCCTGCTTCAACGGGATACGTAGGCGCCACAACGGCTCAGTCATATTTCCCATAAGATTTCTATTTTTCCTTTACAATAGAAATTGGGATAGAATTTTTGAGAGGGACTAAAAAAATCTCAAAAAAAAGAAGAAGATCTCTACAACAAGTCAAGACTGAAGATACATTTAAAATCGCAACTGGGACAAAATTTTTGAGAGGGTCTCAAAAATTCTACAAGTCATATATCAACAGTTCAAGATACTCCAAGACATCTAACTGGGACAAATTTTTTTAGGATGGCCTTAAATTTTTCTTCAAGCATCACTAGAAGTTTGTAGTCAAGTTTTAATATTTCGAGCATGATTCGAAGTTTAAAACTAACTTCAAATGATCCCTGACATCGTTAAAGTTCATAGTCAACTTCAACAATCTCCCGCGTCGTTGGATTTCAGAGTCAACTACAAAACTTTCCAATTATAGTAGATTTCGGGAGGACCGTGTCAGAAATTTCCCAAGCTTTAAGGATTTTTGAATTCTCCAGAACAAGCTATCGGACACACCAAAGTTTCGAACCGAGGGTGTTGTTCATTTAAGCTTGACGTAACATGGTACTTGACAGTGACCCTTTTCAATTACAGCTCTTTGAAAACATTTTTCTTAAAGATTTTATCTACATGTGTCAAATATATTTGCATAAAATGTTTTGACTTATCTATCGAGAAGTAAGCGATCGGAGCGATCAACTGAAGATAGCAAGACAAGTAGCAAGCATTTGAGAAAGTCAACATAGATCAGTTTGTTTTAAAAACTAACAATTTTTCTGTGGATGCAGGTCTATAAGATTGCCTCAAGTTCACCACATTCCTCCATTCAACGAATATGGAGAAGTCAAAAGGGTGAGGAGCCCCCAAAATTGACAACTTTTCTGTAGATGCAGGAATGTCATTGAAGTTTTTCAAAAGAAAAAGAAATAGTTCAAAATATGAGTAACGACACCTCATTCAAATCTCCAACAAAGCATGAGCAAGTGAAAACATCACTCTCAAGATGTACAAACATCTACAATGACATCAAATTACATTTTTCAGCATCAAGAACATTTGAAGAAAATTCACAAATCACGTCGATATCAGCCGCGGTAATGTGAAACCCTCCCAGAGGGACATTTCTATAGTATTATCAAATGAGGTAATACGACCACCCAGAGGGACACTTCTACAATATTATCAAATGAGATAATATCACCCACATGAGGGACATCATAGTCATTTTATCAATGGAATATCGACATGATCCCGCAAATGGATCATCAATGAAGAAATAACATATTCATATCAATGGAGCATCAACGTCATCATCCAGAGTGACACCAACATAATCCTACCAATGGATCATCAATGAAGAATCATCATCCTATCAATGGAGCATCAACGTCATCATCCAGAGTGACATCAACATAATCCTACCAATGGATCATCAACGAAGAATCATAGTCCTATCAATGGAGCATCAACATAATCCTACCAATGGATCATCAACGAAGAATCATC